>SCLG01000409.1:103568-114933 GCA_004367875.1 Oikopleura albicans
TTAAGTGCCGCACTTAAGGAGAAATATGCATTTCCGCTAAAAAAATTTGTTCGCGTTTTAAAATCAGGACGATATTTGGGTGTCTCTTATTAGAGCAAAAATTCTAATTGTAATCTCGACTAGTCTTGTTATTATGAACGTATAATGATTTAACTTAGTATTTCATCCATCTACCTCTTGGATGATATTGACGAAGTGGTCCGAAAATAACTTTTTTATTAAATTAAGTTTCGGCTGTTACATTTTCTTCTGTTTTCTATTCATAAATCATCACTATGCTACGTATGTTTCACGGCTCACAAAATTTACGATTTATATTCATTTTGTAGTGCTAAAAATTTTTCTACCAAAGCATTAAAAATATTAGTAACTATAAACGGATCAATACGTTCTATTTTTTCAAATCGGAGAATTTAAGCAACGAAGGTGTATCACCGTTTAGATATCAAGTCTATCGAAAATAATAAGCACGGCACTGGCGTCTGTAACTGAATTACAAGCGCGCCTATTGGCGCATGCATCTTTATAGGCGCATCTTATTGGCTAGCGTCATTTAGCCACGCAAACAACTCACCGCGCTGCATGTAATAACTTTTACAGTGAAGCTTAAACAAATAGCCCTGTCAAAAAACGTTCAACATTTCTTGGATGGAATTATTTGTGTCAACTTTATGTGAATAAACATTTGAAAACTGTTAAGACAACTAGTTCGACACTCGCTCTCTCGTTTTTGCTTTTTTTTCAAAAAAAGGAAAACGACGCGTTGGGACGCCTATAAGACAACTGAATTGAGAAAAGAAATAATAAGACCACCGGAAAAATTATATTGGTACGATAACTGGGTACGGCGTGGGCGAAAAATTCTGTACGTTTCGGTCGAATAAAGTGTTAAGATAATCCAACTATGTTGAATGATTAATTTGGTGGTTTCTGTTAACCCTACAAAAATCAGTTCCGTTTTATATTTTTTATTAAAAAGATAAACTATGCCAGTCACTGGCCGGCAGTGTTGTAATTTATTGGTTTTGAATAAAACCGATTCTATCGCACTAAATAATATGCGAATGTAGCCGGAGAATACACGATTTATTTTCATTTAAGAGTGGTAACCACCCTAATTTTTTCATTTAGGACGGTCTAGTATTTTGCCCATTTCTATTGAATTACGGTACCAATCAGTTTCAAACTTTGTGTGCGTATGTAGATAGATATGTAGATATGTAGATATGTAGATATGTAGATAGATATGTAGATATGTGCACAAATGAAGTCTATTTTGTTGCAAAAAATCTCAGTATGAATTGAACTTGTTTTTCCTTTATGTCCAGAGTTCGTTTAACGTAAATTATTATACTCGTTGTAGTAAAATGTGGATTCCGCCATGGGACACCCTAACCATAAGTCATCATAAAAAAGAAATTTGCCAAAAAATTGCAAAATAACGGATGACAACATAACAACGCAGAGTGTGCATATATCAATTAATTTATCACTCTTTTTGTTTGTTTTTATTTTCAAAAATTAAAGCTATGAAATGAAATATACCAATAAAAAAGAAGGAGTGATCGTATGTTCACGGAAATGTTTTTCAATGTGTGTTCTGAAGGCTTTTTTTAATTTTAGGTACCTATGACTCATAGGCTATGAGGGTATCAATCAAAAAATACCACTAAACAGATTAATTCATCTTCAATTTCGTTATTATCGTTTTTTCTTGAAATTTCGACCTTGTCTGAGCAAAAATTTCACTAAATTTTTTTTTGTCGCAAAAAGCTTGTCCCGAAAATTAGTTCGACCAGTCTATCAGCCATTCACCATACGAGCTCGTTTTCGCGAGATATTCGGGTATATAGGTCGATTCGTGAAAATATTCCGGATGCGACCCCCAAGAGTTACACAGTGTTTTATTTCATATCGAGCATCGGTGGTGAAATATTAGCGCCATCGAGCTAGCACTATTTGCGTGTTTACGTTTATAATACTAATAGAATATTTTATCTCGTTACGTCTTTTTAGCGCCTCCATAGAGAAATATAAGCAAGGAATATAAGCAGGAGTTTTTTTGACCAACAATATTAACGGATCAACAATATGAACTGAAACGGTACTACAAACTGCAATTGAAAGAAAGACAAATATTTTAAAAATGAAACTAGCAACCATTTTTTTGGTTTTAGGACAAATAGCCAATGCCCACTCGACAACATCATGGTGGGTTCGTCAGCAACGGGTCCAAGAAGCTTTAAACGCCGCCCAACATGAACGAATCGATGGGGTAAAACGTATGCGACGGCTTAACTCCCACACTAGGCGACCAATGAAAACATTATCAATGAATCAACTTGTGGACTTGATTGCAGCCGCGGAAGAAAAGGTCCGACTTCGGAAACAGAAACTCGCCCAATTGCAAAAAATGCAGAGACGTGTTCAAACATATAAACGAAACTAACCTTCATATTGTTTCACTAAAAACTAGACTTTAGTCTTGCCAAATTTTCCGTAAGTGTATCATGAAAATTTGGACATATTTAATAATATTGCTTTATACACTATGTTCCCAACAGGGAATGGCTTTTGGCACATGTGACAGTTTTTGGGCTTTTTGCCTTTAAAGCCGGTTTAAAATGTTTTTGGCTTTTCGCCTTTATAGCTAAACAAGGATTTTTGGCTGTACAGCCACTAACATTTGGTTTTGAATATCAATTCTATGAAAACTTATTACTTCTTTTCACGCAATTGCGCGCAACATTCATTTTGTAAAATTCAGTTTTAAACACATGATCAGTTGAGCCGAATTAATAAAATTTCAAAATTGGGTTCAGTTGATTATATGTTTAAAACTGAATTAGTTTTTGACGGAATTCTACTCGTATCTCCTTCGCTTTTAAGATTTTAAATTATTCTACCATTTTCCTGACTTTTTCCCATGAATTTGGTTCTACCTGTTTATATGTTTATTTATTTGGTTTGGGCACTTTTTAAAACCGAGGTTTCTATGCGTACACCCTATTCCACAACTGTATTTGTTTTCTTGTTTTAACTCTGTCTAGCCAAAGCTCCCGCATTGTTCATTGAATATGAATCTGAAGATACTAAATTTTAATAAACCAAAAAAAAAATAAACTGCTTATTATGCCGTCGTTAGCGTTAGGCGCGTTTCCGGAAAACTAGTTGCGAACAGGGCTCGGCATAATTCAAAATAAAAACGAGCTGTGCTGAACTGTCCTTTCGAGCTAAAAATTAAAAATGAGCTGTCCTGTGTATAATAGATAGACAGGGATTGAAGTTGGGTAGCTTCCCGTGAATCGCGTTTTCATTGAGAACTTGTAATATTTTAGTGTGCCAAGCAGACTATTCCGAAATGGAATTTCAACCATGTATGTACAGCTATATACAATTTCCGCAATTTACGGAGAGTAGGTAACCGTATTTTAAAGGTGATTGACGAACCGTTTAATTAACCGTTGAATAACGCACCATATTCGGCCAACATTTTTAAGATCAGCTGGCAAAAATTCGATGGCCAGATTGACTAATGTTCTTAATGGGCAGCTCTATTACATGAGCAACATTTAACATTCTGGCCATCAGATTCATTCGACAACACCCTGCCAGTTATGGGCATTAATAGTCTATAGAGGACCTTATTTGTTACGGTTATTATTAAATGACCTTATAACCCCAATAAACAAAACATTGCTACCAAAATTGCTTTGGTGGTTTTTTTAGGTTACCGTTTTTCTGCTATTGATTTCTCGACCTTTGAGAGTACGATAAGAAAACAATTCAAAAACTTATAGATGGTCATGACTCAAAATAGAAATAACTGTATATCCCATTTTTATGGCCATGGAAGTGAACTTGGATATGCACTCGCACTATGAGTAACATAAATAAGTCCGTATGTGTTCAAAATAACAGAAAAAATAGAAATTATCTAGAAAACATATTTTCAATGTATTTTAGAGATAATGGATTTGTCGAGTTTCAAATTAATTGGTCGCATATTCAAAGAGAAAATGACATAATCGTAATGCCCTATTTTTTCGCCAAGTAGAGTCATGCGGCATGCCGCGGCATAACTCATGCATATCCTAAAAATGTGGATCAAAGCCTTTTCTAGTTCACTACGTTGGGCAATTTTTGATTTTTAACCCCTGGAGTGTGTGAGATATTTCGCCGTAAAGCCACTTAATTTTGATAACGTATTTCTCAGTATCACACGTCTCTTTTTTGTTCCGTTTATTCGCTTGGCACGACCGTTTTGCTTCACCTTTTACACTGTATAATATACACTTGAAATCGGATAGGTTTGACGCAGAAAATATTCTGAACTCAAGGAGTTAAAAATTAAAAATCGGCCAATGTGGTGAACTGGAAAAGGCTTCAATTTACTTTTTGAGTTATTAAATGTTTTTCTCAGCGTACTTTCAAGGGTCGAGAAATCAATAGCAATAATACAATAATCTAAAAAAACATTTAGCTGTGAATCGCGTTTTCATTGAGAACTTGTATTATCTTAGTGTGCCAAGCAGACTGTTCCGAATTGGAATTTCAACCATGTATGTACAGCTATATACAATTTCCGCAATTTACGGAGAGTAGATAACCTTATTTAACAGGTGATTGACGAACCGTTTAATTAACTGTTAATTAACGGGCCATATTTGGCCAATATTTTAAGATCAGCTGGCAAAAATTCGATGGCCAGATTGACAGCTCTATTACATGAGAAACATTAGACAATCTGGCTATCGGTTTCATTCGACAACACCCTGCCATTTATGGACGTTAACGCATTCGGTCTGAATTGAAAGGCTTGAAAAGAGATTGTTGGCGAGTTTCGCGATGTGCATTTTAAATTTTCAAAAACATGCACATCAAGAGAGATATGCACATCAGTAGTCGGTACAACAGGTTAAGCCTGATGAAAATCGGCTAAGCCGTTCTAGTATTCCGTGTCGGCATATTTTAAATGATATGAAGACCAAAAAATTGAAGTAAATAGTTGAAACGTATACATTATTCTTAACGTTTCGTATAATTCTTCACGTAGAGGCGCATTTACAAAGAGGGGATAAAATTATTTTGGAAAGCATCCTATCCGACGTAGTTTTTCATCCCAAATCCACTCGTGCCCAAAAAACTCGTTGCCGGTTCTTCCGGTTAAAAAAATTCCGGCGGACCCCAACCCCATATCTTCATTCATATTCGAGATTAATCAATTTTTCAATTTTCTTGGTGTTAATAAATGAAATAAAAAAATGAAATTCCTGAACCTAAGGAATACAATAAGTTTCTTAATCAATAAGGTGTTAATTTTTTTTTTGAAAATTTGTTTTGAATTAAGTTTTGAAGATGGCGGTTAATTTTCGTCATAATTTGATTTACGATTAACCGGAAATGGACATCCGATAATGTGAGGTGCCCAAGTATTGAAACGGTAATCGGGTCTCCATTTTCGGGCATTATATGAAATAATGGACCACAAATTCGAATTTGCCTTAGCCGAGTTAGCTAACACAGTGCTAATTAGTTTTAGTGCTAGTTAGCTTAACTAACGTTAGTTTTAGTGACAATTTTGCCGCTAATACATGTTACCAAAGTATATAAACCGGTAATCGAATAAACCATAACCGGTTAACCGAAAAATAATGTGCGTTGGTCGCCCGACTTAAAGCGTTGTTCGCAGTTGGTCGGTATATCCCCGCGTTGGTCGACCAACGCACATCTCCGATGGTCGTAATTTTGAACACTGATTCAGTACACCCCTTTACTTTGTATTTATTTTTTTAAGAAATTTTGTCGCACTTAAAAAACATGTTATAACGGAAGATTATCATAACTGCCTGTTAATGGCGCACCTAAATAACCATAAAAATTAAAGGAAATTAAATGACAAGAAATTTAAGAAAAATATAGACAGATAGGAGTAACAAAAAAAAAACAGCCGATTAACTGGTAATCGTGTAGGCGTTTTCGCTGGAAAAGTTTTGCCAAAAAACAGCCGGTTAACTGGTTATCCTGTGTAATACACAGTGTGTATACCAAATTATGATAGTATATAGGAAATGGGCTATAAATTATACTACACCATAAATTATGGTCCATATTACTTGACAGAAAATGACGAGGGATCGCACACGCATCAAATGAAATCAGGAAAGATTTATATTAATGTAACACATTGTACATATAATATATCGATTATGGTTTGATCTCGTCGTACAATCAGAAGGATAAAATTGACGTTGACTGAAATCGGAAAACGAGCTTATATTATTACTACAGCCAGTCTTAATGTCAAGCTGTCAGATTTTTATGCTTAATTTATAAAACTTAATGTTGAATGTGAAATTACCGTCAATGTTGAACGTGAATCAACATCAAGTTCGATTTTTTCTAATAACGAAAAAAACAGAAAAATGTTGGTAACTTCCAGCAGGTGACGGATTTCAGTTAACTCCTGCGACCCGGTAGGTTGCGGCGGCCCGCTGGCTGTTCTCGCAAATTTGGGAATAACGCCTTAAAGAAATTATTGTACGCTATGCGTGAAGCGTTGGTCACATTTTGCGTAGGTAAATACGTAGGTAGCTACGACCGGGCCAAGTGAGGCTGCGCATAAATTAACGGTTCGGTAGTGTATTTTGTGAGCTTACTACCGGTTGAATTTCATAAAAATCGGCCGAGCCTTTCTAGTATACCGTGTCGTCATATTTTAAGACGATAAAAGGGCCAATGTTTCCCTTTTTATTTTGAACTGGGTGCCCCTCGTTTATCCTCTGCTTATAAATGCCGCACTTATAAGGGGGAGAGAAAGGAGGCCACCCCAGTTCAAAAAAAAAAAAATGGGGAAAATTGGTCTTTATATCATCTTAAAATATGCCGACACGGTATCCCAGAAACGCTCGGCCGATTTTCATGAAACTCAACCGGTAGTATAACAATACTACAGCCTATATTGGTCCAGTCGTCTTTATATTATCACACAAAAGTCTTAACGCTCAAGCCGGACGCCGGTCGTTTATTTGGCCCCCTTTTTTAAACTTCATTTTTAAGATACTAATTTGCCGAAAAGTCTTCCCAAAACGTTTTCCTCAAAAAACGCGATGTTCCGTTGCTCTATATTTCTTAGTGCGTTATGTGCAGAATACATCGGGCAGTTTATTAAGTATCACTTCGATTTCTATTAGCTGAATTCGATTATATGTGCCCAAATGAGCGCAAATGAATCATACTCGTCTCAATACATCGTCTGATCGAGAAGAAGAAGAAAAGGGCAAACTGAATTTCACTTCGCGAGCATAATGTAATTTACATTCTCACAAACGCAACCAAAAAAAAAACGAAAACTCATATTTATGGGTGATTGACTCTTTCAATCGCTTCTCATTTTTGATATGAAAACAATTTGCGCCAATGTTATGAGATGTTTGTCTGAACCTAGACTATTCAACGCAACATGAATAGATTTAAGAGAAGTTTTTAAAAAAAGAGAAAAAATAGAAATAAGCCTTCATTTGTTATATGAAAAAAAAATATTTTTGTCTACTATAAAAAATCAGAGATGCGAAAGTGTGAGGAATTTTTTTGATCCTTATGGTAATCACGGTTATGTGGGCCTATACAGTTCGATTGGTATACACCACCTGAGGGGTTATCTTACCTTTATAAACGCTAAAAAAGCGGTAAGATAACCCAACTTTGGTAAGATAACCACTAAGGGCGTAGGCGTAAACGCTTAAAAACTTTTGTTTTCCTGGTAAGATAACCCAATTTAGGGGGCTTTGGTAAGATAACTCAATTTAGGGGTTCTTGGTAAGATAACCCTATTAAGCGAATTGCGCAAATTGCATTTATTATACATTTTTCATTTTTGACCAATGAGAATTCGACATTTTTGGATACACCCCAAAAATGATGAGTCATAATTTATATGATGAGTTATAATTCATAGTAAATGACTTATTTTATTATAAAAAACCGGAAATTGAAACTATATTTTAAATATTTTTGTAAAGCTTTGAAATTAACAATTGAAAAAAAAAACGTAATTCCATTTTAAAGAACGTGAGAAGAAAACAAATAAACAATGGACAGGTCAAATTTTCGAAAAAAAACTGCTAAAATATTAAAAGCTAACTTTTGGAGGCGAACATTTTGGCCAAAACAGTTTTTTTTTCGAAAATTTGACCTGTCCATTGCTTATTTTTTTTCTTCTGAGTATAGCGTTTTTTAAGACATGACTGTTGTAAACAAAGGGTATGTAGTACATACTATGTACGGAATGAAAAATCATTTTGTTTTTGAACTAACCTAACAAAGTAATTTGACGAAAACTTGGCACAAAACAGGCATTGATCATTACAATAAATTAATATAATTAATCACTCAAGTAAAAATTCCCAAGATTTATGAAAAATACCCATATATTTTAAAATTCCAAATGACGGTTAACTGCGCAGGGCGTAGGCGTGATCGCTGGAAAATAGTGAGACCCCTAATTGGCGGTTAACTGCAAAAGTGACAGTTGGGAGGGTGACGGTTAACTGCGCACCCTGTGTATTTAAATCCGATTAAGTGTGGATTTTACTAAGTTATAATTGGTAAAAATTATTAAAATTATAACCCGGTTGTAAAAAAGTTTTCGGTTAAGGGAACTGTTTACTTTTTATTATTTTTTTATTACAAGAATTATACCTAAATTATCTAAAAAGTGGTAAGATAAGTCAACCTTGGTAAGATAACCACTCAGGGCGTAGGCGGAAACCTTTGAACGTTTTGGTCCAAAAAGTGGTAAGATAACCCAATCTTGGTAAGATAACCCCTGGTAAGATAACCCCTCAGGTGGTGTATAACTGAAAACAGAGAAAAANCCTCTTTTTTGATGTTTCCTAGGTTCAATCAATGACTAATTACTTTTTATTACGTATATATTTTTTTTATTTTTGTTTGCTCTCCGAGTTTGTAATCGATTATTCTATGTTGGTTTTCAATGTTAACTCATTTACCAACGCCGAACAACTCGAAAATTGCGTTTTTTCACCCGGGGCCGGACAAACGTCCGGGGGTCGTGCTTGGGGGTTAACGAGCAGAAAACTCTCCATAACAACGCTTATGAAAGTTGGAGCTGAAGAACCAACGTACTTGAAAAACGACAAATTGTTTTCAATTTCGCCACTAAATGGCGCTTTTTTGGTGGTCAAAGTATAAACACGTGATTTTAGACCGGAAAACTGCAGATTTAAAAAAAAAAGTGGGCGCCTGTAGACAGTCGACCAAAGCGCAGATTTTTACTAAAAAAGAATTTGGAAAAAAAAACCGGAAATGGGTCAAATTATCGGTTTTTTAGTCAATCTTCATTAAAATTACCGGTTTCGACTAGTTCTAGACTAAATCGAGGCCATAGACTTCAAATCTCAATTTAATTTTACAAATCAACTAATGATTGTCTGGTAAATGCCGTTTTTTGATACAAATCACCCAAAATTACCGGTTTCGACTGGTTCATGACTAAATCGGGGCCAGAGATTCCAAATCTGAACTTACCTTTACAAACCAAACTTTTTTTGTCAATATGTGCTGTTTCCGGTCTAAAATCATTTTAGCAATAATATAAGTCACCAAAAAACGGCTTAGCATCTATATTACCTCACCCAGTTACTTGTAGTTGTGCCGTGATGTCTCACTATCACTTTCATATCCCTGATATATTTTTTGTGGGTGCGATGTATGAGTTGCGCACTATGAATGAAACAATTCTGGATTCATATGGAACATCAGATGTCGAGAAACGAACAAAAATAGTGATAAGAAAACTGAAAGAGTTTGAGAACCCGCTGTGCCTTAGCGATATGAACTCGCACTGTCAAATGATCGATTTTCAAAACATCGAACGTAAGTTTAGTTACTTCCTTTAAAAGTCATGCGCATATTGGGTAGCTAGCTACCCATTTTCACTTTATTTCTAAATAAAAAGAGAACGGTTTGTGATGATAAAAAACGGACAACGGATTTGAAATCAAAAAAAAAATTTACGTTTTTATATGGGAGAAAAATATTTTTTTNGTGGACGATGGTTAAGGTTGAAAATCACCCCATTAAGGGAAGAAGAACAGGGCTTCAAAATAAAATAATAATCAAAAAAATCCGTTCATTGTTTGGCGTGCTAGAGCAAATTAGGTAGCTAGCTACCACAGATGCGCATGACTGTAATAGTAAACTCGATGCGTATGAGTCGTACGGTATGACTGTTAGATACTTAAACTCGTGCGCTGCGTTTTTTTATCTCTTGTTGACTCTCCGACTGCGTCATATGGTTATGTAACATAACTTATGTTTCCTAAAAGTCTGTGGCGGTTATCTGTTTAGTACAACCATTTTATCTCTACGGGTCAGGAAAAATTGTGAAGGTCAAGAAAAAACAGTTTTTATAGATAAGCTGACCTGGCGCAGCAGATTTTCATTATTTTATTAGAAATGTTTTGATAAAATTTGCTTATGTTCAGTTTAGTAATCCTCGATTATTTCCGAAAGTAACTAAAAAAGTGTTTTAAACTTTTGAAATTCACACTAAAAATTCAAAAGTTTTAAACATCCTGAAAAAGCTCAAGATAAAGACACATGAAATTTAGGCCAAAATGAGTTTTTTCCTCTTACTACAATACTATGCGAATTCTACGAAAGATTTTTTTACGCGACTCTCGACACGCGGTTTGTGCCTGCTCGTGACGTAATAAACATGCCGCGTCATGAAAAAATGTTGTTCAAATTCAGTTATTACGAATCTTATATTAATAAATCATACTAATTGGTTTATTACATAACATCAGGCCACAAACAACAAAAACTTATGTTTAACTTTCGAAATTCTCATGTCACGTGAAAAATAGTAATGTGCCAAAATTGCCGTTAAGCTATTTTAAGCTCTTTTGTTTAGTGAATTTATCATACTTTAAAAATAAGTAATAAGCCGCCTAAATACCATATGTGTGGTTAAAAGCGCCCGCTTGCATATTTTAAAGCCAGATAATTAGGCAAAGTATGGACACCTAGGCGTGAATAATTTATGTATGAAAAAGATATCATGTGTAACATATATCTGGATTTATATGCGGATCCGATCGCTGTGCATAATTGATTCAATTTTCATGAAAAAAGTGGGGCAAAAAAATATTGGCACTTCAGCGCAAAAAAACTGTCACGACTCGCCAGCTTTATGTCAATTAAGTTTTTGTATCGTTTCCAAAATGAATCGGAGGTTTTCTTCTCTTTTTAGTCATAAATGGGCTATTTATATGTTGTTTAGATATACTCAGAAGAAAAAAATAAGTATTTTGACAGGTCAAATTTTCGGAAAAAAAAA
>SCLG01000409.1:115081-139142 GCA_004367875.1 Oikopleura albicans
TGTTTTGAATATAGGGACCGAGGTCAGTTTTCTGCCAAGTTCAACATGTCACGTGATAAATTAGGACCCCTAGATATCGTGGTTTCCGTTTGGCCAAAAACCATGCCTTTATCCTAATTTGTCACGTGACCCGTTGAACTTGGCGCAAAACTGACCTCGGTCCCTATATTCTACTTTTTGAGTCTGAGTACAAAGGCCGAAACAGTTTTTTTTCTCGAAAATTTGACCTGTCCAATTCTTATTTTTTTTCTTCTAAAACTAATAATAATATTAATTTTTATAAATAATAGTAAAAATTGCGTCATGAATGGAAACTATGGTCGTCAATTTCTACGACTTGCTGATAATTAAGGTTTTTGTTGTACTTCTCATATGGGTATAAGTCGATCACACGAGTAAATAATGAAATTAAATAATATAATATGCTTGGGAAGACGCATCAAAAATGTTTTTCATCAATGGCATTTTTAATAGATGCCAATTTTTCATGAATATTGATAGTGAGTTTGGTTTCCAAAGACGAGAAATTGTCTGAGCCGCTATCCATATAAAAATATGATAAAATTAACTTCATTTTTACTACACCAGTTACACGGAAGATTAAAATTACAATTCTTTAAAATATAAATATAACGGTGCAGTGCGTAGGCGATTAAGCTGGAATTGGTCAAGAACGGAACCTACGGAAATCGTTTAAGAACTAAAATTATACATAACGGAACCTACGGGGACTTTTTAGACTGTTCCTTTTATCTTAAAAAATAACGAATTGAATGCACAAAAATCAACATAAAAAATCTACATACTAGAACGGCGATTCTCAACAATCTAGTGATAAATTGTTTGCTTTGCCGCCGTTTGGAAATAATTTATCGACAATGGGGGCGATTAAAGCGAATCTCTTTTTTTTAACCGGTTCAACCGTCGAGTTTAAAAAAAATTTTAGTGGACGGTTAAATGTTTAACCTGTTTATTTAATTATTGTGGGCATAGTGTGACTATTTATTAAAAAATTGTTCCGCCCTTATTGTAGAGCTCAAAAAGTTAGTAAAAATGTGTAAAACTGAAATTCATAAAAGATCTGTAGAGGGCTCTAGAATTTTTCGAAGGTCAAAATAGATTTGACATTTCAAAAATTCTAGAGTTCGCCTCAGACTTTTCATAAATTTTATTCTCGCATTTTTTTATACTCACTCTTTGACGTCTACAATATGGTCAAAACAATTTTTCAATAAATAGGCCGTATAGGCCCACAATAATTAAATACAGTATGCTCACCAAAAAAATCTTAATTGTACGGGACCTCGGCAAAAATCAAATAAAAAAAGCTCAACTTTCCTCCACCGTCGTATGTGTCCAAATAAAAGTACCTTTTGCCGAGCCTTGTCCCTACTCGTTTTGACTGATGATTAATACTGCTAAACAGGCTAAGAGATTAGTCACTAAGTTGTTTTTCAGTTGGTGAAATGGTTGGAAACACCTCAGGCATCCCGATTCCACTTAACACATTCAAGCCATTCACAGGAACACGATCACAAAGATATGTCAAAAGTAAGGCCCGTCCATTACCGATTTTCGATATTTCAACATTTTTGAAATGACTTGTGATTATTAGGACGAATGCCCCCTAGGAGTTGAACAATATGCGTTCGTTGTATTGATTGTACAGAAAGTCGTGGGGCTTGCAATGATGGTTATCGGAATTTTCTTCAATCTTGCCGTTATCTATGGTTGGATATCAGATGGAAGAAAGTATGCAACTGCAGGATCCTTATTTGTCCTTCATATGACCAGAAATACAAAACTGGGAAATTGAGGAAAGCATCTTGAAATCCAAGATCAAACTAAATGCTACTTATTAATTACACCGTACCGGTTGAGTTTCATGAAAATCGGCCGAGCGTTTCTAGTGTATCGTATCGGCATATTTTAAAAAGTAATATAACCCCTCCGCTGGTGTATATTAACAAAAATCCCCTATACACAGGGTGCGCCGTTATGTTTCACAAAAACATTCGAAAAATAGTGAAACATAATGGCCCGATCAGGAAAAAATGAAACATAACGGCGTAGGGCTTAACATATAAATATATGTATTAGGGAAAAATATTTTCTGAAAAAAGTGAAACATAACAGCACGCTCGGGAAAAAGTGAAACATAACGGGGTGAAACATAACGGCGCAAATCCCAACTTTTCCGTCTACGCCCTACCACATTATGTTAACAGTTTTTGACGTTTGATGGTGTTAACATAACGTGTTAGGTGTTGTATTCAATGTGTCGAGCCTTTCAAACTTATTTTTCCAGTTTTGTATTCCTGCCTCTGACCATTGCCGATCTTTTAGTATGTCTTCTTATTCCGTCAACAATTTTTGAGTTTAAATTTGGATTCGTTTCGCTCGGCTTATGCAATATGGATCTACCCGTGAAAGTCACCGCTTCCATTGTGAAAGTGGTTTAACTAACAACCATTGTCGTTTTAATGATATACACTGTGTACAAGGGATACCTGATGACATTTGGACCCAATATTCTTGATTAGAAAAATATTCTCACTTCTTCACCACATCTAGTGTGAGTGGGCCAGCTCAATTTGAAGAGGCGGGCTCGTTTTCAGAGGCAGGCGCTGATTTGCTGTTTATAAGAATATCTCAAAATGTCTCAAATTGTGAAATTATTTTTTTATTGAGAATATTGAGTCCAAATTTCAACAGGTATCCCTTGTATTATACGGTCTATATGTATATGATATATACAGTGTATTATACACCTCATAATTAAATTTATATATTTTTTTTTGACAAAAAAAAATAAATCATATATTATTTTTTAGAATTTTTTTTATCGAGACCCCACAACTTGTGGGCCACAAGGTTCTAATAAGATGAAATACGGACTTATTGTCAAATAAAATGAAATAATAAAAGCGTTTGAAGGAGGTATAAAGTACTATGTAAGATCTAACCTACGCATTTTCTTAAAAGACTAATTTTTATGATCATGTTATGGGTTCCATCTCTTTCGCAGGCTTTTTAACCGAATAATGAAGATTTCTTAATATTCAGAACATTGTATTTTCTAATATGATATAACTTATATCACTCCGGGTTTCGTGAAACGTATTCTTGATTCAATCCGAGACTTACCGGTATTGATTATCTACGGACACTTTCTTATGGGCCATATCTGGTCAGTTTTTTAAATTGTATTTTTTTTTGCGTGAATGTACGTCATATAAAATGTTTAAAAAACAAAACGCAGAAGTCAAGCCATGTTCAAGTTTCAATGGTCATGGTGACATTAATGGCAATTGACCGGTGCTTGGTGAGTTATAGAAAACACTAAAAGCAACACAAATGAAAAACGAATATAAATACACCATCTCACCAGTTATCTTACCACGCGTATCAAAGTTTAAAATGAACTTCATAAGATATAGTTAAGATCTTTTATCGCCTGTATCTTGACAAAAAATTCCGTATCTTGGCAGATTTTAGGTCATTTGAGTCAAACGAAAGGGTGAACATATTGGCGATACAACTGTAATTGATGGTAAGATAACTTGGAAGGGGGTTTTATTTGAAGTCCAATATACACCGGGTGCACAGTTATCGGGCGGATCTGTGCTGTTATCGAGCACCTTTTGCTGTTATTGGGCGATTTTTTCCATATTTTTGGATATATATGACCAAATTTCCCGCTCGTGCTGCTTTCGGCCTATTTTGCATATTTTAAACTTATTCCGTTTGCGCCCTGACCAGTTATCTAGCGCCCGATTAATTTTTTTGTCGCGAAACCCGCCCGATAACTGCCCACCCGGTATACTTACTTACGCATTTATTTCAGACAATCAAACGATACGATTTAAAATATGCGTTTCTGCGAGCAAGTAAGGCTGTTTTGAATAATCCAATTTTGGCCAAAATTTTGCGTTTTTTGTTATGAAACTATGATGTAAAGACGCTGAATAAGTACACAGGGTGCGCCGTTAACCGACTATAAAAATTTCAAAGGTGGCCATAATAGTGAATAGGCCAGTTAAGGGCATATCGTCTGTGTATGAGTAAAAGCAAAATGAAAAAACTTGAGAAGCAGCCCAGAAAAGCGATCAAAGTCGCTTCCCAAAGCGCATTCATTTTTTAGCAGTTATGACTTGGGCCATTGCCATAGCCTCGTGTTGGCCACTTTTCGAAAATTCAAGTATTCGGCTTTCCAAAATAAACCAAACAACATATGATGACTCAAGATGAGGTCAAATTAAAAAAAAATTCCGTTTGAATTATTTATGTTTAGAAACAACAATTTTACGGGTGACTAATAGATACCGTGTTATACGGGTTATACCGGTTATGTTAACACCATTAATCGACTAAAACTCTTAACATAATCGAATCTTTATCACAAAAAGTGTTAACATAACGGAATATTTTTAAAATAATGGGTGTTAACATAACGGTTTATGTGGTTCACGCCAAGAAAGACTAGGTTTCTTTTCGCGAAAAAAAAATCGCCGTCAAGTAAGGGTACCCAAATTAAAGGTAGATAAAGGTCTCCAAAGCAAACTTTGTTGTTCTATATGATTATTTGCGTAATTTCAATAAATGTTCAAGAAAAACTCGAAACCCACCCTTACTATGCGCTTCCCTTGTGCATGTCAATTAAAAATTGATAGAATATGTGCGTTTTCCAAAATAATGTTTTGTTTTTCACATTTTTTTGAAAACAAATTGACCCTACCATCCTTAACTTTCGCGTGAAAAAAACAACAATTTTTCCGAAATAAATCTCATAGGACCCGGTCCCGGACAGTTAATATCGTTTTTACGCAGAACATTCTGTATTTAATTATTGTGGGTCTATAGGGCCTATTTATTTGAAAATTGTTCTGGCCATATTGTAGAGATCAAAAAGTTAGTAAGGAAAATTGTAAAAATAAAATTCATAAAAAGTCTGAGGCGAACTCTAGAATTTTTTGAAGGTCAATTTTATTTTGACCTTCAAAAATTCTAGAGCCCTCTACAGACATTTTATGAAATTCATTTTTAAACGTTTTTTTACTAACTTTTCGAGCCCTAAAAGCCCACGATAATTAACTACAGTATGATCAGCGAAAACAGATATTAAGTGTTCGGACAATATCGGAATTTTGATCCTATGAAAGCTCATATTGCGATGAAATAGAATCAGAATGGAACTTACCAGATAGTCGTGATTTCAACGAATTCGAGCAATGCAACTGTGACAGTCGAAATGATAAAACCGGACAAAACACCGATTCTGACAGTTTAATGTTTTTACAAGATGCGGTCGATAATGATATTTGCAAATATCTTGGCCTGGGGTTACATCCTCCATTACAAAACTCATCCTTTAATATAACAGCTGAACTTCCGGCCAGTTGTCAAAACAAAGAAAGGGTTTCCAGGACCATATTCATTTTTTTTACTCCTAAGACCTGTACTTAAAATAACAAATGCCGTATTCGAAATTAATACTTGGGGTGCGCAGTTATCGGGCGGGCTTGCTCACTCGTGCTGTTATCGGGCGGCTTTGTCATTAGATAATTACAATTTGGTATTGCACAATTCCCCGCTCGTGCTGTTATCGGGCGGGTTTTTTTTTGTATTTTCCCCCTATTCCGCCTTCGCCCTGCGCAGTTATCGGGCAGCCTATGCAGTTATTGAGCGTTTTTTGTCGCCCGATAACTGCGCACCCGGTGTATTAAACCATTGCATGATAACTATTTCTTACACGATCCTGGTTAACACGACCACGTTGTTGTGGTCGTCGACGACCACATTTTCAATTTTTTTTCATAACTTTACTTTAACCGAAAAATACCAAAACTTGATCGTAAACCTCTTAAGATATATGCGACGTCAACCAAGAAGGTTAGTATATTCTGTACGTGTGTCATTAACCGGAATCCGATGCTTCGGACGAGTTTTCAATTAACAACATCAGATGCGTAATATTTTTTTTAACTCTAGAAGGGTCCTATTTACGCTGAAAGTTGAATGAGGAAATTTTTTGCAATGTTCAGATTGTCCCCCCTCTAAATATGGCCTATCGTATACCGTATGAGGTCTACATGTATGATAGTCCATAGTGACCATTTTACATGACTATATCGTATAGCTCGTATCCGGTATTTTTTTTTCTTTTTTTAGTTAACTACGATATCCGATGTTCGTGTCCTCTGTCAAAAAACCGGCAACGTTACGCGTGGTATTTGCTGGTGATAATGTTTTTGCTTCCCATTTCAATAATTTCAATTTGCTATATTTTGATACTCCATGAGGTTCGGGGAACTCGGGAAATGTTTCGCCGCGGAAGTCACGGAATCAGGCGAAACGAGCGATGTTCATTGGAAAAACCGCCCAGTCAGGTTAGGGTGCTCGCGGTTGAAATTGGAAGTTTTAAAATGTGTGAAAGCGTGCCCATGAATATAATAGAATGTCAGCACTTTCACCCGAGTTCGAAAAAGTTCATTAACACAAATCTCTAAGTGTCCGAGAATTCAACTACAGTATACAGTCCTTAGTCATTTTTCCGACGTTTTCGGTTCTCTAAAATAGCGTCCGAAAAAGGAGCATCGTCACAAAAAGGTCATTTGTTCATTAGAATGACCCCATTTCGGCCAAAAAACCTCCGATAAATGAGCAATCGTCCGATTAATGAGTTATGACTGTACTCCCTGTAATCTGAATTTTTATAATTGCTCGTCGCATTAATTCAAGCCAAACCGCGGACACTCTAAGTCAGGTCCCTAAGTTTTCAGCAATGAGCGGAGACATTGAGCTCAATATTAGGGTCGTCGCAATGGTCATTGGCGCTGTGATATGTTGGACTAGGGTTTGAAATTCATTCACAGCTGGATTGTGAATTTATCTCGTGTTCAGCTTTCGAAATAATTTTTTGAACTTCGAACATTATTAGTAAGAACCTGTTAAGTGAGAAGTTTATACTATGCATGCCATGCATTCCATAAACTTATACCAGAGTTGCCATTTTCAGAAATTGAAGGTTATTTTCGATAGTTAGATACAGGAGTTCCTACATTAACAAACACTTTTCCATGTTTGCCAAAAGTCCATTTGTGTGCATTAATTCTCAAGGGTCAGAGGTGTTCTCATAACCCGCAGNAAAATTAGCCAGAAGTCTCCAAAGTCATCTCAGGAAGCTTGTGAAAACATTTTGAGAAAAAAATTTTTTCGATTTTTGTTTCAAAATTTTCTCCATGGAATTTGGTATGACCCGTCTATCAGTGATTTTTGATTTGAGCCCGTTTTCAGGAGATATCAGGCGAATAGGACGCTTTGTGACGATCGTCACAACGTGACCCCTGGGAGTTAATGTCGCTTAATAAGAGAGCAATAATATATATAATTTGATTTCGAACTCATTTTTAGACGCCATTTCACTTGTCAACACTCGGATTTGCATATGGAACACGTGTTACACATCATACTTGTGATATTTTAATACATTTAACCCGCTGGTAAGATAACTACATTACTTACTTTCGATACGGACGTTTTTGCGTCTCGAAAATAACGCCCGTAATGGGGTGTCATAAAGTTGTCCATTTTTCGACTGTTTTGGGGACACTTTTCATTTGTATTGACTTATTTTAGACTTTTGCACATAGGAACAACTTTTGTCTAACAATTATTTAACACCACCTGACACGTTATGTTAATACACGTTATGTTAACAAAGTTACATTTTTTTAATACTTTTTTGAATTTGCTGAACCTTGATTTCCGCCCATGCCCCAAGACGTTATGTTAACAATCGCCTACGTCTAAACTCATTATGTTAACAGTTTTGAATTGTGTGTGAGCATGTTTTAGATTTGATAAACCTCGGTTTCCGCCTACGCCCGACCACATTATATTAACAGTTTTCGACGTTTGATGGTGTGAACATAACGTGTTCTACTAATTTATCTATGATGCAGGTGAACCCCCAGAAAGAATTGTGTCGTACCAGTCTGAAATCTGTCATTTTCAGCTAAATTTCATAAATTCTTTTTTTCGCTTTTAATTTTTGCAATCTAGTTTTGTATGGATGCATCCATGTGTCAATCCGATTTTGTACAGTTTTTCGGGAAATCGATTTCGCCAAAGTCTGGCATCCTCACTTCGGAAGTTGTATCGTCAATTGGGTCACAAAATAAGTTACCGTTATTTATACCATGAGTACCAGTTTATTTGATAATAACGCAAAAATTATCATTAAAATCAAGTTTTTATCGCAATGATAAATACATGAACAATCCCTGAACTATATGTAAAATACACCAGGTGCGCCCTTACCTTGCAATAATTTCCGTGTGTCGTTAGGGTGTCCGCGTTAAAATTGAGGGTCTTCTAATCACTTTAAAAGCTTGTGCAACGGATTAAGCATCTTCCACTCAGCAAAAAATTTCATTACTACAAATTCCTAATTTTAACTCTTAGGGGTAAAAATGGGCAAAATTGACGTTTTTCGGAGAAAAATCAATTTTCTAGAAATTCAGGTCTCCCGTTTTTTTTTCAATTTAAAATTTCGTCATTTTTTGCAATTTTTCAAAATGGAACTGTTCAAAAACGGTACGCTCAATTTTCTCATAAAGTAGATTGCTAGACTCCGTACCCATTCTGACCTCATTATAAGAACAAAAAAAATTTTTTTTCGTACTTCTCCGAAAATTTCGATTTTTTTAATCTCATTCCAAAATGACCAACATGTATAATCTGAATTTTTGTTAATGCTTCCGGTATTGATTTCCGCCCAAACCGCGAACACCCTAGTGCTCGTTCATTATTATTCCATTTCTTCATTTTGAAAGATGGCGGTGCACCTGGTGCATTTATAATTTAGCTTTTGGGCACAAACTTAGCACAAAATTAATATCGGCAATTTACAGTAATTTTTTATATACGATTTCAAGGGCAAACAAACGAAACTCAGCATCTGACCAAAAAGGGATTATTTTCAAAACCGACAGCGCCACCTCGAGTATCCAATCAAAAACGAAGACAACCACGATTACATAATGAAACATAATTATTTTTGAAAATTACATATTCTGTTGGTTTTTTCTGTTGCCTTGATACTCTTCAAGAACTATTAAACTTTTTAAAATATAAATTTGAACATNGAGTTTTTGGGAACCCGTAAGGAGAAATTGTGTGTATATAAACACGCACTTAACAATTCACAATAATTCAAAAAACTGGTAAAGCCAAGTTGTAGAGGTCGTCGATCTGATTATACAGAAATTGATTCGGGCCACTATGGCCTAGAGAGCTGTTTGAAATCTCCAACCTACGCAAAAAAAATACCGTCAATGTAATTTTTTCGAAAAGTTGACGGGGGGTCAGTAATGCCCGTTTTGCTCTACGGGGCCTCTATATGCCTCAAATCGACGAAAAAAACAAGTTGTGTGTCTATCTACACGCACTTCCCCCTGGGAGTTAAAATAAAGGTTTTATCGCAATGATAAAGACGTAAAAAATCCCTGAACTATGTAAAATACACCAGGTGCGCCCTTACCTTTCAATAATTCTCGTGTGTCCTCGTTCATTATTTTTCATTTTTTTTTCATTTTGAAAGATGGCGGTGCACTTGGTGCATAATATAATTTAGCGACCACTTTTGGGCACAAACATAGCACAATATTAATATCGGCAATTTACAGTAATTTTTTATTTACGATTTCAAACAAACGAAACTCAGCATCTGACCAAAAAGGGATTATTTTCAAAACCGACAGCGCCACCTCGAGTATCCAATCAAAAACGAAGACAACCACGATTACATAATGAAACATAATTATGTTTGAAAATTAAACATTCTGTTGGTTTTTTCTGTTGCCTTGATACTCTTCAAGAACTATTAAACTTTTTAAAATATAAATTTGAACATGGGAATTCATTCAAATGCGGTTGCGTGTAGTGTTTTCAAAATGAGATTGAAAATGAAGTTATAATTTTTTTTGGCACAACGTCTCAAATGTATGTGAAATTTGAATTCATCTACAGAGTGAGGTAATATAGATGCTTGGCCGTTTTTGGTTCGCGAATGCGCTGAGCGAATATAAGTCACTTAAAAACGGCTTAGGATATATATTACCTCACCCTGTACGTCTGTATCCAAAATTGGGGGATTTTTTATTGTACATATGTGGTATATGTCTGTATCCTTATTTAGCTCTTTTTCAGGTCAGTTGAAATGTGTTTTTTTTACATTTTTCGGTTTATCTGTCCAAAAATACGTTTCTACTTGACATTTGAATGTTCCAGATTATAGTCCTTACTCATTTATCGAACGTTTTGCGTTCTCAAAAAAAGCGTCCGAAAAAGGATCATCGTCACCAAAAAGGATCCCTTTTTTATTATAATGGCCCCATTTTGGCCGTAAAAGCGTCCGAAAAAGGAGCAATCGTCCTTAGCTTACGGGTGGCATTAAATCACCAATATAGATGTTCTCGAATGGCGGATCGTAGACTTTTGACCTCGCGAGTTCTAGAACTTTTTTAAGGTGCCAAAAAGGCCAAAAAAGAGCTAAAACGCAGGAAGCTTTGAGGGTCGAACGAAAAAAAAGTAAAGATAGTTTTAAATGTTAATACGGTGTAGAATCACACGCTGCGTGGCGTGGTTTTTGTAGATTTTAGAAAAAAGTCTGAAAAATGACTAATTTGAGTCCTCAAAATGCCGTTATTTTCAAAACCGAAAATTTGGCCAAAACAGCTTTTTACCAAAAAAATTTCGCGTGGTGAAAAGTCTACGATCCGCCAATGTTCAGAGAAAAGGACTGACAAAAGTGACCCACATTGCACATTCACACTAAAAAAAATTCAGTTTTTAATTTCATTTATTTGTTTGTTTACATATTAAATTGTGTGTATTGATATTAATAATACCCTCCTAGCTTTCGGATCCCACAGTTAAATCAATTTTTAATCGGATAGTGTCAATTTTTCTTCTGAATTATGCGATGGCTATGCTTTTATTTAGCGTCCTGCAATTTTGCCTTAAAATGCGAACTACCGGAATGTCAAACAGAAGATATTTCGTAAGTTATTATCAAGTATAAAAATTGACTTTTTCGACGGGTGAAATGTTTTATAAGGGTGAAAGAGAAATTTATAATTACGAGAAGTCGAATCCGCCCGGTAATTTTAACATTAATAACTGAGTACAACTTAATTGAATTGTCCAACACGAAATAAAATTTCTGCAGAAAATAAAATTGAAAACGGACCACTATTTGTCGCGAGATAACCCTAAAAACATGCCGTTTCTCAAAAAAAAAATATTTCTCCAGATAAAGATTCTAATTTAAGGGGGCTACACAGTATGTACAGTGCTTACTCCTTTTTTACGATGCTCTTTTTGAGAACCGAAAACGTCCCAAAAAGAAGTAAGGACTGTAATACATACCTTTTGTTCACGAACACGAAATGTTAACTCTCAGGGGTCCATTTGATCAAATTTGATCAAATCGCCTTAAATGGGCCGAAATTGACCGTTTACCGGCCTTAACCACCGCGTAAATACAAAAAACAAAGAGTAAGAACCAGTGTTGGAAAAGTTGGCCAACGCTCCAAGTTTCCTCAACGCCCAACGAAAGCGTTGGTCGACGCTCGGATATTTTCCCAACGCCCAACGCAAGCGTTGGCCAACGCTTGAATTTTTCCCAACGCCCAACGAAATCTTACCAACGCCAAACGTTCCGAACGCGTTGGTTGGGCGTTGGCCCTTGAACAAAATGGTCTCATCATAGATTCACCAAATAAGGGTCCTTTTTCAAAAACCAAAATAAATATGACAAAGTGAAATAAATTAATTTCAGAGGGGGCCTTAAAGAATACTACGCAATTCGAACAAAATTTTGGCTCAAACGAAACGGCGATAATACGGATTTCGTCATCAGTTTGTGGCAAATTGTGACCGTGAGAGGCAAAAAACAAATAAAAGTACCAATGCAGTTGAAGGTCAATGGTCCAAGTCGCAAAATTGAGATTCAACGGCGCATGGGTCGACAATGGGAGAGTGTGAGCCGCAGTAAGCCGCAAATCTCCGATTTAAACTTGGAAACGGTTTATGATTAAAATCATTTTTTTCAAAATTAACGCCACGGACTCGTTTTACCGATCGGTAAATTATCCAGACAGCAGATATAGTGGTTCAATTTTCATGATGATCCCCTTAAAAACGGATGTTATTTGTATTTTTCTTCGGCAATTTTAACTCCCAGGGAAAGTGCGTGTATATAGACACGCAACTTGTTTTTTGGTCGATTTAAGGCATATGGAGGCCCCGTAGGTCAAAACAAGTATTGCTGACCCCCTCAACTTTTCGAAAAAATTATAATGACGGTATTTTGTTTGCGTAGGATGGTGATTTAAAACAGCTCTTTAGGGGGCCCTGGTGGCCCGAATCAATTTATGAATAGTCACATCGTAGTTTGACGAGTTCTACAACTTGGCTTTACCAATTTTTTTTTGAATTATTGCAAATTATTGTGAGTTTTTTAAGTGCGTGTTTATTTACACACATTTCCCTCTATGGGTGCCCAAGAGTGATTTACTATTTGATACTTCTGCCGGAAGTATAATAATTCAACGCTAGTGATTAACTCATATAAAGACACTGAAAATACGATTATTATCCGAATTGTTAATTGTCTTGGTCGAGGCAACGCCAGAAAATGCGACCTCAAGTAAGTTTCAGACTAGTTCTTAGACTATTTTCAATAAGATCATTTCAGAGTGTCACTTAACGGACATGATATTAAAGGACAAATGACCGGTAGCTACCGCAATAAAATGCGTTGGAATGAATCGTACTTGAGCAAAGTAACTAAATTGAAATGCGACCGAAGTGGCGGTTCAATTGATATGTGTTTTGTGTCGCGCGGCAAAAAGGATTCGGCGCGAAAATTACAGTGGAAAAGTTTGTCAAAACCAGGCTGTGGTCGCACTTTCAAATTAAGCCAGGGTTATTGAATAATTTTCGAAAAAAATGTAGTTTGTTTACAAACACCGCTTTGTTACAAAACAAAATCAAAAAAATGTAACATAACGGAAAATTGTAACATAACGGCGCAGTGCCTAGGCGATTTCGCTGGAAAACGCAAAAAAATTTAAATTGTAACATAAAAAATCCTACGGGGAAAATATTGCGCAATACATGTAATTTTGTACAAATTGTAACATAACGGAAAATAGTGATTACGTAACTCGAAAATATTGCGCAAAGCATTTTTTGTACAACTTAACGGCGTGGTGCGTGGGCGATAATGCTGGAATTTGTTTGCAAAAAAATGTAACATAACGGGACGAACGACAAAAATTCCAACATAACGGCGCACCTGGTGTATTTGAGATAACACCATTTTGGATAGCAGTTTGCATTTAAATAAGAATTTGGAGTTTAAAAGCACTTTTTCAGCGAAAATGTTTTTGGACGAACGTGATATTAACGTTCCGGTATATGTTACATATTTTAGTTTTTTGAATGAAAACAAATGATCAACAGTTTCAAAAAGAAATAATAATAAATAAATGATAATAATTAAAATCTTTCATAAAAATAGTCATTTGTGAGTTTGTAACCTTATTATGAGCACACCACAAAAGCTGACGTTACCGTCGGAGCTTCTACAGCAGGTTAACTCAAATGTTGCCCAACGTCATTTAGACTCATGTTTGGCCTTTCGACATAATACGCGAAATGGGAGCCCTCGAATCATTGGCGGCGAAGATGCGATACCCGGTATGCAACCTTGGATAGCCAAGGGATGGAAAACCTGTAATTTTCTAAAAAAAAACATTGCAATAGGAACAAAAAATCACAATCACAAATTCTGATTACCATCCCTAGTATAGCCTCCCTACGGACTCCAGTAAGATGTGATTACCACGGTGAAGGTCACAAATGTGGTGCAACGTTAATTTCGAAATGCTGGTTAGTCAGTGCCGCACATTGTTTCCCAGGCAAAGCTTGAAAACATCTAATGAATGCGACAAAAAATTTTTTAACATTTTTATTTCTGAAATCTCCTCGTGACGTCTGAATTGGTAAAAAAAAACAGATCGTACCGAGGTTACCCAGATCGTAACGGCGTTCGGCCAACTGAACGAGAAAGCGGTGGAAAATGCCATCAAGTGATAAAACCATACCGTAACGGTTTTTGGAATGTGAAATTGTTACGATATGGTTAGCAAAACTTTAAACTCCTGTAAAAAATTGCGTTTGTTACGTATAATTTCAATTTTTTGCTGAAGGTTTGAAATGCAAAACCATTTTTTTTCGATGTCAAACAACATCGGGCGCACAGTTATCAGGCAGGTTGGCCCGCAGTTATCAGGCATCCTGCGTAGTTATCAGGTAGCCTACGGAATTTCCCTACAAAATTCGCCGATTGTAGGTATCCTTTTCCGCCTACGCCCTGCGCAGTTATCAGGCAGGTTTATTTTGCCGCGAAACCTGTTTGATAATTGCGCACCCGGTGTTTATTCATAGGGGGAGGTTTTGATAAGGGACGGTTTGCGAATTGAATAATTTTACAAAAAAAAAATCTCGCGGGATCCCGTATTTGACACTTTTTGTCTCTGGACCAATTTACTTATCACGCTGTCCCTTGTAATGCCCCACCTTGTATATAAATTGTTTTCAAGCATCAACAGCAACTAATCGTAATGGTCAACATTATACAGTTCGACTTGGCGATTATTTCAATCGTGGGGATGACACGCATTGTAGGGGCCGATTACATGATCAATTGGCCAATCAGAACGCAGAATTCAAAGACGTTGAAGGCCATTTTAGCAGCAAAATTAAGCAAGTTATCATTCATCCTGACTGGGTGGCAAACTCCAAGACGAAAACAAACGATATTGCTCTCATCCAATTGGAAACCTGTGTTGAAAATTATAGCCAGTTTATTGTGCCGGCATGCTTGCCGACAGATGAAGATCAATTTCGGGGTCAGTGCGGGGTTATCGCTGGATGGGCATCTGGTTGAAACCGTTTATTTTCGATTTTTCTAGAATTAACTAGTCTTTATTTAATTCACTACTACGCGCCCGTTTTTATTTTCTAGAATTCAAAAAGTAATGAACCATTGAAGTGATAAGATTTTTAAATTCTAAAAACGGGCTTGCCTACGCAATGAAAAAAAAGCTCATCAAAAAAGTGATGAGTAATTGATTGAGTAATTGAATGCATTTTCTCTGTAGTTTGCTTACAAAAATATGATCTGTCGCTGTTCGAGCACGCTGATTGGCCGGACAGATTCAATTTTCAGATCCAACAGCGACTCAGGTTCAATTTAGAGGAAAAATGACAGAGAAGCTTTTGATGAGCTTTTTTTTCATTGCGTAGGCGAGTCCGCTTTTAGAGTTTAAAAATCTTAGTAAGTAACAAAATTGGATTTCATTTTATAAAATTATACACCACTTGCGCCCTAATGGGGTCCAAACCCATTATCGAGTCGAAATTGATAATTGACGAAACTCCTTAAAATAATGATAATGATTTCCTTTAAAATAATGAAAAATCATGAGCCGTGCGCTATTATATCGGCGCAGGGGTGTATTTGTTTTTGATTCAATTTATTTCAACCACATAAAGGGTAAAACTCAAGGAAGCCAACGAGTCAATGACTTTCCAAAACAGTTACAAGTTTCTTCGATATCTTTACTACCGGATCAGAGTTGCAGTGATGATTACGGGGACTCCTTTAACCCGTCGGGCGCGTTTTGCGCCGGCTTGTCCAACCGAACTGGTGAGCATCGTGACACATGTGAGGGCGACTCGGGTGGACCCTTTTCGGTTTTTGGCGAAAATCCACACGCAAACGACAATATAAATGAACCACGAATCAACGCAAACCCAGCCAAAAGCACTCTCAGAGGCACATTATGGGGTTTGACGAGCTTTGGTAGCAAGTATTGTGACAAAAACGGAATTTATACAAAAGTGTCAAATTATATGCAATGGATGTACGGTCATCTAGCTCAAGAACCGACTTTCATAAATGACAAATATTAAATAAAAAAAGTTCTGAACGAAAAACCAACTTGTTGTCTAAAACCTTTCACTTGTTTCAGCATTCTTCTGAATTTGGCGAGTCTTTATTCACGTGGATTTGTTTTTTAATAAATTATTATTTGCAAACATGTTAGAAAAAAAATCCCCGCCAATTTCGTATTTTACCCTTTGAATCGAACACATTTTTTGCACTTTGACAGCTTTTTAAAATTTCCGAATTTCAGCTACATTTAGCCAAAATTGAAATAAACTTACCTTCCTTTAGCCAAAATACAGGGTGAGGTTATATAGATGCTAAGCCGTTTTTGTTGACTTATATTCGCTCAGCGCACTCGTGAACCAAAAACGGCTTAGCATCTATATTACCTCACCTATATTACTTCACCCTGTATCTTATAAATTATAATATGTTATTATAACATAAGCTTCAATGTTTTCAGCAATAGATAAGTATGGGCTCAACGACACCGTCGCCATCCTGATGTGTTTTCTGGAGAAAAGGTAACCCGTCAATCGTTTATATATAAATCGGCGGGTTGGCCTTTCTCCCGAAAACACATTAGCCGGATTCCGACGGAGCCTGTCTCTCAAATCAAGACATACACAATTTTATGATCAGACATTTATTCTAAATCAGGGTTTCTCTTTCAATGGCAAATTCCCAAATAATAATAGTTACTAAAAGTACAACTTCGATAAGAAATAAAGAATAAATTGTGAAAAATATTGCCTTCGCATCAATCATCAAAACATGTGGTTTGAAAACGAACTGAACTCTAACTAGTACATGTCCTTGGAAGCAATACTTAATAATAATACTTTTTTTGGTTTGAAGTCATATAAAATGTCCAACATAAGCATGTTAAGTGTCTCTAGGGTCTACACGCTATAAAAAATTCATCTCAGATTGCGCTTATCACAATAAGTCCATTGGACTTATGTAACTTTTTGGAAGTATTCTGGTACAGCTTTTTTATCAGGTTTCTTTTCAATTGGGTTTCTCTGAACTCTCAAGGTCAAATTTTGATCAGGCCGTTTTGTTTTCGAAAAGATGTTACTGGATATTTTATCAGACCCGCAAATCAGCGGTTTTTTATTTTCATTCGTTTAAGTTTAAAGCGATACGTAGGGTAGCGGACGGGTTTCCCATTGAAAGTTAACTGATCATTATTGAGCAAATGTATTGGAGTAAGCCAGACAAGACAGTGAAAACGGCAGCGTCTAACTGTTCGCTTATTTTCTGTGGCTTGTAAGCTTATTCGGAAAATGTCTGTTTTACGCACAAAAAATAGAACGAGCAATAAGGGAACAGTTCATAAAGTCTCTGTAGTAATTACGCCAGTCAAGGCTACAGGGTGAGGTAATATAGATGCTAAGCCGTTTTTTGGTGACTTATATTCGCTTAGCGAGCCGCCACTCGCGAACCAAAAACGGCGTAGCATCTATATTACCTCACCCTGTAAATAAGCAATAAACTTTTGTGTATTCCTCTTCGATAGCCCTAAATTTACTATCAAAAATTAATCAGCCACTATAGTATGAACAATAGCCCCAAATGTATTAATGATTTCAATTTCTCGCAGTTCAGACACTATTTTTTAAACAATTATTTAAACAGCGCGACTTGGCTTGTATCATACAAGATGTATGTCTATTTTTCCAGTATCATCAGAAGATAATTAGTCTCACTAACGTTCAATTTTCAGCGAGCTTTTGCTAAGATATCCTGTATATACAAGTTGTATAGTCAAAATATTCATATACTACCAGTGCTTCTAATAGAACGTTTCGTCGATCTTTTAGTCTGAAAACACAGATGAAGTAAATCGGATTCAATATTAATATTTAAATTATATTGACGTAAATTATATATACAGTTTGAGCTTATATGATCATAATTCATTTCGAAAACGAGCACAGACATGTTGTCCAGTATATTTTTATTTTTTTTACTTGTTTCAGTCATCGATTACACTGCCGCGTTTGAGGAATGGTTTCATTATTTATCAAAAGTTATAAAAGAATGCTAGTTGTCTGTCTTTTTTCAGAAAAATCCGCGTTGTCGAAAATAACGTCAGTTTTTCGGATAAACTCAAAACCTTATTTCAAAAAAGACCGAGAAACATTGAAACGGAGTTGGTCTTTGTAAATTACGCTTTAAAAGCATTATGCAAGTATAACACGTAAAGGCGTTGCAGTACTCAATAAAATAATAACTAAAATTATATTAGTGGTATAATGTATTGCTACTCATGGACCGAGTGACTCAATGTCAGTCTGCACAGTTCTTATATAGTGTACAGTTAACGTTTACAATATCGTTCTGTTAATAAGAGCCGCAGAACAATGTTCTGCCGGGACTATCCGACTGTTGACACTTAGGGTGTCAACGTCTCAAATAGCCCAATACAACTCACCCTCTTTTCATTTTTTTGAAAAAAAAGAATATGGAAGTTAGTTGAATTTACCTATATAATCCAGTCGGGAAATAACTGTTTTGGTTGAAAAAAATAAGATTGATTTTATATTAATAAGATAGCGTAATTTGAATAAATAAAGAAAGAGAAAACTTAAACAGTAATCAATTGAGATTTTTTAGGCTTCAAATCATGCATAACATTTTCTTTGTTCGTCCATCGTCGTCAAATTTTTTTCAGATCTTTTCTTGTAACCCATTTTCGAATTTTGATAATTTAGCAATATTAATGTCGTGTTTGGTTCTCGACTGATAGCATGTATTTGTACAGGTTCAGATTTTGCTCGAACATCAAATCATGTGAGTATTGTGTTGTTTTTGAAGCATGAGTTTTCGGTCAATTTCTTCTGTTTGGTCGAACAGGTAGTGTACAGTTAATGTTCACAATATCACTCTTTAAATAAGAGCCGCAGAGTAGTGTTCTGCCGGGACTATCCGACTGTTAACACTTAGGGTATCAAGGTCTAAAATAGCCCATTGCAGCGTTTTCAAGTTTTCCGTGTCTGTTTGTACACAACGCCTACCGGTTGAGTTTCGTGAAAATCGGCCAAACGTTTCTAGTATACCGTGTCGGCATATTTTCAGATGATATAAAGACCAATTTTCCCCTTTTTGTTTTGAACCGGCGTGCCCTCCTTTCTCTCCTCTTAATTTATGAGTCATTTATAAAGGGGGGAAAAGAGGGGCACCCCAGTTCCGAGCAAAAAGGGGAAAAATTTGTCCTTATAACATCTTAAAATATGCCGACACGGTATACTAGAAACGCTCGACCTATTTTCATGAGACTAAATCGGTATGTCCCCTCTGTAAGCATTATGTTTTCAGTAAAATTCTAGAAAAAATATACCAACCTTTGATAATGAACTCAAATATACAGAATTCGGATATGCTCAGAAGACCTAAGAGACACCCATTTAAAGACATAACCGGAGGTGGCCAAGAAAAAAATTACTATCATCAGTTTCATGATAGATTACGAAACTTATTCAACCTGTTCTCCATTAATGATTATGTGCCAAGATGATTTCATAAATTATTATACTCAAAATTTCATTTTTTGCGCAACGAATTGTGAAAAAACTTCACAAACATCGATGAATTATTTGAACATGATCGAGCTTGTGGGAGTCTGAGAGCAATTTATATAATATAACGATATACCTACCGCGGTAGGTTTTTGAGAACACGAAAGTGATCCTTATTGGGCAACCACTGTATCATCTCCAGCCTGCCTAGTTAACGGGTACCTACCTAGTTCACGGGTACGATTTTCAGATTTCAAGATACTCGTTAACTAGGTATGGACTGTATTTGAATTAACGGATGACTCATGTAGATTTTCTCTGGAAAACAATAGAAATCAGCTATAGGAAACTGATTTGGGAAATAATAAAATCAGGACCCTTATTCGGAGCAAACATATTTTTCCCGAAAAAGCAATCCTTATTTGGCGCTACCGGCCCTAATGTGCGGGACTCTTATTTGACGATACTTATTTGACGACTCTTATCAGACAATTATATCAACATATGTTCATTCTTTCAATTTTTTCCTGCTTACTTTTTTAATATGGTAACAGTAAGCTAATAAATGCACAGATAAAGTTTATCACTTATTATAAGTGTGTTAAAACCAGATCATTAGATCGTATATTGTTCGACAATCGTTCAATTCGTTTTCTTCTTTGATAGTGTTTTGAAGCACAAATCTTCATTTTTGTTACTAGCTCATTTACGGATTTCGGCCACGATTTATGCGGTTATTTTATTTTTTCAGTTTAACCAGGCCTTAACTTAAGTATATTTTGAGAGGCCTAACTGTGCTCATTNACGTAAGGCTGAGTTTGTCCGCACTCGCTGCATAGTGAGCGAGCGCAGACTCTCAGACAAATCTCAACCCAACCCAGCGCGGCGCGGGAATTTTCCCGGGCCGAGCGGGAGTGGGTTGAGATGTAGGTTTAAGCGAGAGATCTCACGTGGACTGCTTACACGAGCGAAGCAGATTCTAGCCACTAGGCCAGAACGAATCTGCCTCTCTTACGGGTAAGAGTTTAGTTTCATTGTTTCTGTACAAACACATAAGAATACATTCGTAGGCTTAGCGTCTTTGGACAGAAACTCTCGTTGATTCATCCCCCAAACGGGGTTTGCAGGAACGCATCCTTACGCAGCATGAGAGCGCATATCGCAGTGATTTTCAAACGCGAAAACAATCAATAATGTTACCACTTTTTGGTAACATTCCTTGACAGCGTGTCTAAGGCGTCTGTGACCTGTCTTTGGTCCTTTTTCAGCGCTTCGCCACAGGGGACACCGATGTCCGACGGACCACTATAAGACCGAAGTGAAACTCTACCAATGGGAAATTCGGCCGCTGAAGTGATGGCGCCGATCAAAATTAAGTAACTCGAAATTTTTTTTTTGAAAAGGTGCCGCAAAAATGTGTTAAATCCTGATCTTATTCCGTCTCGTGTAAATAATAATATTTCGGCCGGAAATGAAGAGGTCCAACATGCTGAGACCTAGACAAAGACCAAGAGCACCTCCAATATCAGAAAGTAATTCAAAAACGCTGTAGTCTTCCCGTTCTTCGTAAAGCGTCCCCACAACCTCCGCCAACCGAATTTTCGTTGAAACGATACTGATTGTTTTCACATTGATTTTATCTCGCGAATAAGACGTTGTGCGTTGCATTGACATACGCCGTGCTTGAAGATATTTGATTTTTTTGACATCTAACTTCGAATACTGAATATAAACTATTAAAGAGAAAGAGTGTCCTTTCGGTCGAGCTTATTTAATTCACTGGAGGTCGCCAAATGACGTTTCTTTTTGCTTTGAAACCGACCATTTAATGGTGATGGGACTTAATGGGTAGAATTCTTATATAAAACTTAACATGGCCGACAAGGCGTTTCGTGCAAATTTGCACGTATATACCCTTATGGGCTATATGCCACTTGGGACCCTTGGGAGTTAAAATACAGAGTAACTTTCAACGGATGATAAAATATTACACATAATTATTATAAAAGTCCGCAAAGAGCGCTAAAATGGAAACATTTTGAATAATTAGTTGTAAATAATATTAAAATTATTAGTTCTTATTAATTTGAACTTACGTGGATACTTTCTTGGTGCATCGATTTGTGTTGACAAGCGGGTACACATGTGCGGGGTCTCTGGTCGTGGGTAGACTTACTTCGGATTTTCGAATCTGTTTATTTGAAATTCTGTTTGAAGTTACCATATATAGGCCGTTGAAATGATCTTCCGAGGCCTTTCAACGATAACAAATAGGACCCGGTGCAGGACAGTTAAGATCTTTTTTCGCTGACCATACTGTATTTAATATTTGTGGGCTTAGTATAGAGCCTATTTATTTGAAAATTGTTTTGCCCACATTGTAGAGCACAAAAAGTTAGTAAAAAAAAATACAAATGAAGTTCATAAAATGACTGTAGAGAGCACTAGAATTTTTCGAAGGTCATACTGAAATTGACTTTCGAAAAATTCTAGAGCTCGTCTCACACTTTTTATGAATTTTATTCTCACACTTTTTCGTACTAACTTTTTGAGCTCTACAATATGACCGACACAAATTTCAAGTAAATAGGCCCTATAGGCCCACAATCATTACATACAGTATACTCGGTGAAAAAAAGATCTTAACTGCCGGGACCGGGTCCAATGAGATATCATAAATACAAAATATCAAGATAAGAAATAATTCAAAACCCTCATTTTATATACGACACACAAGTTGCATGCTCAAAATATCCGCAAGGTCGAATGTGCTTCCCATAAGAGTTGCTAACTAAAAAATACCATAGCAACTTATATGCGCAAGTCTTGTATAACAACGGTATTACTGTTGTCTATCCGAATGAAGGTTTTCATGAAAGTGGTTTTCTTAAATTAATACGAATTTTTATTCGACAGTCAGTTTTTGACTTGCGAATATCGGCCGATTAATTGCCAATTGCGACATAATGGACTCTTTTAAAGCTCCGTCTTTCATCACGATTAATGAAGCGACGCCGTGTCGTATGTACCGTGTCTTATTGTTGGTATAAAATCAACAATGAGTATCAAAAATAGTTAATAATATCGTTCGTAATGAAATCTACAACACTTTTGTTAACACTATTGTTTAACGTAGTCGTGTACGGGTTAACTTTGAATGATCTTCTTATTAAATATGGACATCCAGCAATAGATTCTGACCACTACAGACCGGTCAACGTGACATCGTACCGACGAAAACGATTAGAAAGCACCCAATATCTTTTCGATCAAGTATAGTTGTAAGTTTTTATTAATGTTTATGTCCTTGTCCAGGACACCTGGGGTGAGTCAGGGCATTTTAGAAGTTTTTAAAATAAACAAAAAACTCTTTCGGAAAAGGCACTTCTTTATAATTTTTTTTCCTGACGACCTGACCCCCTAAAATGCGCGTATCTCTCTTGATATGTATGGCTAGCCATGGCTTTCAAATATCTCATAGGACCCGGTCCCGGACAGTCAATATCATTTTTCGCTGAGCATACTGTATTTAATTATTGTGGGTCTATTTATTTGAAAATTGTTTTTGCTTTATTGTAGGGCTCAAAAAATTAGTAAGAAAAGTGTAAGAATAAAATTCATAAAAAGTCTGAGGCGAACTCTACAATTTTTCGAAAATCAATTTTATTTTGACCGTCGAAAAATTCTAGAACCTTCTATAGATATTTTATAAATTTCATTTTTACACTTTTTTTACTACTGTAACTACAGTAACTGTTTGAGCTCTACAATATGGCCAAAATTAATAGGCCCTTTAGGCCCACAATAATTAAATGTAGTATGCTCAGCGAAAAATGATTGAACTGTCCGGGACCGGGTCCTTATATAAGAAATTAAACCAACAGTTTTAGACCTGATAATGCGACGAATAACAAAAGTGGTGTTTGTTAACACAATGCTTAAAAAACACCCTAGATTTTCAACAATGTCGGATATTCCATCGTTTTTCTACATTGGTTGGCACTTGTGTACAAATTACCGCCCAACGAGTTAAATCTATTCCAAACCTAAATAGTAGCCATCTTCAATGTAATATGGGTAGCATTCGCAGATGTTCACAGTTCGTTGTAGAAATTCGGCGTACATACAAGTGTTCACTGCATACTGCTTGGTTGAGTTGCATACTTAATTAATTCTTTGTTTATACGATAAATAAATTATCTTGTACTACACTCCCTACACCCGTATGTTGTCAATGGTTATCTCTCAGACTTTCTTGCTCGCTCCATTGTCTTGCGTTTTTTCGGAGTGGGGTACTTTCGCGACCATTTGTGGTCGCGGAGAAACTCGTTTATGAGTACGTTCGCCATCACAACATCTGGTCGTGAATTGTTGTTCAAAAAATGTTCGCGAAATAGTGTTTTGGGTGAGATCTCGCGACCACTGTTTTTAAGTAGAAACAAATGGTCGCAAAACCTTGTTCAAAACGCCATTTTTTGAACAACCATATTTTGAACAACATTTTGTCACC
>SCLG01000410.1:0-16332 GCA_004367875.1 Oikopleura albicans
CATTTTCCCCCTACGGGTTCCCAAAAACTCCTTCCCCCTGAAAGTTAAGTTACATATTTTTTACCTATCACACAACACATAGTAAACTATGAACATACTTTCCGAAACACGTCTCACTTGGCATTTATCGGTTTTGTGCAAATACATATTTAAATGACTGATTTTCTTGCTAAAGCAGCTTATATGGTCAGCAGTATCTCATTTTTTTTTAAACTCAGAACGCATTTTTAGAATGAAACTATAAATGATGCAAAGAGAAATAACAATCTGACTCCGAATCGTCATAGAACATTCAAGTTCTAACTTCAATACACGTAAAAATGAACGGTAGGTAAACAAAAATGTATCATTCTGTCAAAAGTTATGGAAAATTATTATGACTCAACTGATTGTAGTTTTCCATATTAGATCGTCTATAGACGCGTCTACAGAATTATAGAACTTTTTTTATCAAAAAATGGCACAGTTACTTTTAGGTGAATATCAAAAAAGATGCAATAAGAGACATATTTGGCATAGAAGGTTGTTTAACTCAAATTTGGCGCAGTTAAAATTTGATTTACACCACCTGACTATTCGAAAAAAAATCCATGCTATTTTTGACCTATTGGTCATGTTTTGCGTAGGTAAAAGTCTAAATGGCTTATAGAGAGAGAAATAATTCTTTTGCTGTCACACTTTTTCAACTTTACGCCTACGCAGTACCAGCTTTAATTAACAGTTTGCTTTATACCAATTTGTTAAATACTGGTGTGGGTCGTCAGTTTGTCACCGAGCTCAACGCAAGTCTTACCATAGATAAGACCGAGTACTGTTTCAAACTGACAAGCGAAATTTTCTCGGTGACATTTTTTTTCCCACTCCAGTATTAAAACGACGGGCGCCTTTTGTGGTTTTGAAGCACATGACTCAATCATATAGCCAGTCATGTTTCCGCGAGACCCCGGAAACTCCCCTTAAAAATGTATGTCTAGATTTCAGATAAGTCTACAAAATAGACACCGAGAATCTTCAAATTGTCTAAAATTCCCACAAGATTACCCAAGAACATATTCGGTAGTTTACAATGTTACATATAATACTAGTATTAAAACTACTAAAATATATGAAATTATTCCGTAAATCTCCAAAAATAAATAAAAAAAGACTTCGGATAACAAAAACATCTCTGTGAACAAAGGGTATGGGCCATACGGTCTGGCAAATCATTACTTAAATAATATGCCTTCGCGGTTTCAACGGTTTTATTAATGGTTGTTAACTCCCAGGGGGCACCGTGTGCCTTTTAGTCACACAAGGCCCTTTTTCGGCGGTTTAAGGCATAAGGAGGCCCCGTAGGGCGAAACGGATACCGCTGACCCCCCTCAACTTTTCGAGAAAATAACATNGTTTCAACAAATTTCTAGCTAATTATGCCTATTATTTAAGCCGTTTTCGAGCCCGGTGGCTTTTAATCACACAAATGCCCCCTGGAGGTTCTTTTATATTGGTGCCCCCTGGGAGTTAAGGACTGTCTTAGACGGCTCTGACGGTAAACAACAAAATAAAATAATGATTTTTTAAACCATGAAATGCGGAAACAGAAATAATACAAAACCTGTTTGACTTAAAGTTTACGTAAGTTTGTGTTTTTATCATATTTGACCATAAAAATAACGATTAAAGTAGATTTCACGAGACAGTAATGTGATTATTATATTAAAAATTAAACATTATCACTTTCCGATAATTTATTGATTGATGAATAAATAAATAACTACGAAAAATCCTGAAATACTACAGTATACGAGAGTGACTAATATGCTGTCGGAACCATCAGGTTTGATAAAGCAGCCTATATTTTTTCATAACTTCAGGTATTTGCGGTTATGGACCATAACTTATGGTCTTGGTCCATTAATTTATCTAACGCGTTTCTAACTTCAATTTGCGTCTAGGTAGGTTAAAAAAATGAATGACTAATTAATTTCACCCTTTGTCAGGATATCCAATAAAATAGCCCGATTTGGTCCGAAATTTGATCCGCAAACTGTAAAATCCAATCAGCCGCCGACAATAACATTTTTTAAAACCTACGTCAACGCAAATTGAAGTTAAAAACGCGTTATGCGAACGAAAATTTCATAATTTTTTCAAGTACTATTCTTTGATCAATAGTTACCGGAATTGCACTAAGTTTGATTGGTTTTAAAGATTCACGCGGGCAAGGGTTGTTGAGGCCGATCTTAAAGATATGAAGAAATATAAAATCAACAGAGAATTTATTACATGTCTCCATACCGACATCCAAATCCGGATAAACCTGTCAAATGCTCCAAAAACTTTATTTTTTGGACATTTTGACTTGCATTCGCCGCGCCGGGAGACACAGACATGAAAACAGACTTCATGTCATATTTATGACAATTTTAAATGTAACGAAATCAACCCCATTCTATGTCGGGAATTGAAGGAAAATTTTCTATTTTATTTTCAACGTTAACAAGACTCATTTTTGGCTTTGTTTTTATAATACATCATTTAAATAAACAAGTAATTGAAAGTTTTGATGGCGAAAGTACTACTCAGAGAATATGATGGTTTAAAGAGCCTTAAAGATCATTCAATTTATAGATCTTTTGATTAAATATTTTTAATAATTTTCAGCATATTCCGCCTTTAACTCACAGGGGGAAGTGCGTGTAAATAGACACGTAACTGGTTTTTTCGTCGATCTAAGGCCTCCATAGGGCAAAACGGGTATTGCTGACCCTCAACTTTTCGAGAAAATTCGATTGTCAGTGTTTTATTGCGTAGGTTGAAGATTTCAGACAGCTCTCTAGGGGGCCCTGGTGGCCCAAATCAATTTCTTAATAGTCAGATCGACGTAGTTTGACAAGCTCTACAACTTGGTTTTACCAGTTTTTGTGAATTATTGTGATTTTTTTAAGTGCGTGTTTATTAACACGCATTTTCCTTCTACGGGTTCCCAAAAACTCTATCACCCTGAGAGTTAAAAAACAACGATCTAAAGTGCAAAATACAATGTACACTCCCTTTCTTAATAAGAGCCCCACTATAACGAGCTTATGAGATCATGACCTATAATAAGTCATTTTTTGCTCGAATTTTTTGGGGTCAAAATAAGCATTATTGCTGATAAAGAAGGGCATAGTATACTGCCTATTCTGTAGCCTGGTAATAAGGGCCAGTATATCCGATTTTTTTTTGTCATACTAGGGGCCAAAATTCGTTTTCAGGAGACAAAAGTGAACCTTATCATGTTGGGGAAGTGTACGGGTTAGCCAATACAGTCTGTTGATTGGTTCAATACGGTATTTTAGGGCTTAACATTAAAATAAATTATTACTTTAATTACCCTAAATTAAGCATTATAAATTATAATTGCCAATTTCATTTGGGCAGTCGAATTATCCTCACGAAATATTTCATTTCATTTAAAATCAGACCACGGTTTTTTGAACCCAAGTCATTATTTTTATCAATAATTTAAGTTTATCTTTCTGATTTAGAGATATTAATTTTTCAAAGATAATTGGAAAAAAGCCAAACTAGCGAACAAAATTCGATGAACGGGAATCCAATATAAGTACCCATTCACAAATAAATGTTTTCTTATTTGATCCGTCGGCAAAACACGATGAACAAGCCAAGTGAGATTTTTTGACAAGATTTACATTTGTGTTATGTTAAAAGCCATTTTTGTAGAATATTTTCAGAACTTTTTAAGAATGTGAGAGCACCTACACTATATCTTACCGACGGTAAAAAAACAAAGCATGGACAGAGACTTTTGATACTCACTTAGAGAAAAAAAAGGCTATAAGACTTAACCACAAATTTTTTTGAAAAAAGTAATGTGGCCATTCTAAGTAACGTTAAAAAGTGGATAATCCAATTTGTAGTGGACTAATCCAATTTTGGCTCAAGTTCACCCTATCACGTGATAAATTTTGGTCAACGCTAAAAGTGCTTTAAATAATTTTTTTCTCTATTTTTCTTGTGCTCAAAAGGAAGTTTAAATGTGTTTATTTATGTGTTTGATATAAAATTTAACTGGATTTCGTAAAATTTTTCTTCTCAGATTTTGTGGTAAAAACTATATTGAATAAAAAATACGCAAGAACGTACGGCGAGCTCTTATGGGCCATATTTCGTAGCTGAATTAAGTTTACATTCGTAACTGAAGCATTTCAGAATATCCGCCATATTTTGTTCCTTTGGTCGTTGGGGTGTGCTTCCTTTGTCTTGTGCTATTTCTAATTTGCGCATTTTGGAAAGTAATAAACAACCAACTTCTCGCAAAGAAAAAACCTCCAACAATACCAATACGAAAAGATGACTATGAAGAAGTGCCAACTGCCATTACCTAACATAAGTTGTACCATTAATTTATTTGCTATTAAACACACAAATTAAGTTTATTTCTGTGCACTAATGATTTTCACGAAAAGTAAAACTGCTGACCATCGACTGACATTTTATTATGACATCGACTGACATATTGTATTTAAAAAAAATACAAAAAGTGCGCGTGTAACCAGTTCTATGAAAGAGCAGCGCCGCAAAGCTGTATTGAAAGTGCGGGAAATAAGCAGTTACGGACGCCAGCGCCGTAGGCGCGGATCGTCTGTAACTGAATTACAAGCGCGCCTATTGGCTCATGCTTTTTTATAGGCGCGTCCAATTGGCTAGCGTCCTTTAGCCACGGAAACAACTCACCGCGCTGCTTGTAATTGGTCTTATAGCAGAGCAGGTCGTGAAGAGGGGCTGAAACCGCCCGTGTAAGTAGTACATGCGTCATGCTCTATCTTAGGGACATATATCAAAATGACCGCTGATATGAACACTATTTAACGTTGCAAATTTTGCAATACAAAATCTCAATTGAGAAATTATGAGCACGGGTACCAGGACCAACACACATAAACTTGTAGCGGTTAATGGTGTTTTTTCGTAACCGGTTGGTTTTTCGCGTTTCCAAGTGTCAAAATCAGAATCGCCCAGCGCGAATACCCGTAGTAAAGTTTTCAGCAACATATGAATGGCAGCGTCTGAATTGGTCTCTTTTTTGTGGCAAAATATTAATCCGCCGAAATTTTCACCTTTTGAGCATTCTCATTGGTCAGAAATGGAGAAATTTCGGCGGATTACCCGTTCGTCACAAAAGAAAAGAGACCGATTCAGACGGTGCCGTATGAATAACTTTATTTTGAGGGAAAATGCACTTGTCATGTGCCAAACCGCAGTGGAAAACGTTGGAAATATTACCTGAATAAAAAACTGTTAGTTCAGATGCACACTAATTTTGAATGCTTTACAACAACAAACATTTCTGCCGAACATTTAAGTTTCCTGCGCCACACCGTCAGCCCGGTCAACCACAGTTAAGTCAAGAGAAGAATTAAAAAGTTAGCCCCTAAACTGACCATATTGATAGGTCGTGATTCATGCCAAATCCAGCATTATACTGAGTTCAAGTTTTGTACAACAAATAGATGTCATAAACGCGCTTCCATTAATTTATGAGAAATTAGTCGTGAAGAAAAGATGGGACTATCCAGGCAGTAAAATGAATTTAATTAATATGAGTCTGCCATAAATAATGCGATCATTGATTTGGTGAAAATCAGAGTATTTTACTCAGACCATTTTTCGCCTGTAGATTCAAAATGTGCCTGAGTCAATTTAAAGTGTATTCTAGCGTTCTTTTAGATCGGTTTCTATTAAAAATAGGTAAAATGGTGGATCAAGGTAAGTCCTGTGCAAATAAGGTAATCTTGAGTTGAAAATATTTGAAGCTGTAAGAGAATCGATTGAAATTCACGAGGAACTAAGGATACGACGAAACTCGGTACCAATTGGGCGATGGCTTGAAAATGAAGGATTAATTATGACCGAAATGGCGAATGGTAAGTTACCCGTCGTGCACATTTTGGGTAGTTTGCTACCCATTTTCTCTTTGATCGAAATTGAAAAGAGATCCGTTGGTGTTAATTTAAAACGTATGACGGATTACTGATTCAATTCATTTACGTATTCATATGAGGAAAATTCAATTTGGTAATATATCACAGTGATTTTCAAACACGAAAAAATAAATAATGTTACCAATTTTTGGTAACGTTGCTTGACAGCGCGTCTGAGGCTTATATGGTTTGTGATTGGTCCTTGGAATGCTCTGAATTCTAAAGCTCAAAGAAGGAAATAGCCCAAAAAGGACCATTTTTTTCGCGTTTGAAAATCACTGCAATAATGCTGGCTTAGATAGTTGGCGTCCTCTAGTGCGCTGAATTGCGTTATACTTTGACCTGACAAACTAGTTACAGTATAGGAATAATATCGGCTGATTATTTGTTAAGCGGACGTTGATTCCTTGCGGACACCCAGATCAATCGTCACACCCAGGACGGTAAACGAGTACGGATCCATTCTTTCTTTTCCACTCCAAGTTCTCGAACACAACGAGATGATTCTACTCAGCGTCTCACATGAATTCTTGACGCTTCTTTTTCTTTCATTTTTTATTCAAAATGGGAAGGTTCCAGGTTTTTTCACATCAAAAAAATCTGTACGGTATTGTTGTTCTTTTCATATCTCTTCCAGCTCAATCCACGCAGTGTCCCAAATTGGGATGGATTATCCATTGACAAACATTCGCAAGTATATACTTTTGTGTGATTTGGGACATCATATGGATTAATCTGGAAGATAGGTTGAAATAACAATACGTTATTTTCTGAAACAGACATGTACGATGCATTGTGATCGCCAGTTACCCCTACAGACGTAAGAAGGGATACGTTAGCCACTAAAAGCATTTCTTGAAAGGCCTTTCGATGCTTTATGGTGAAAAATGCTCTCTAACGCCAAATTCCGTGTCTTTAAAAAATGAATTCAATATGAATTAAATATGCGAGTCGCGAAAGACGCTGAGTAGAAAACGAACTTACCGCAGCATTACACATTGAAAGTCCAGATAATGCCTCTGATGGTTCGTCAGTTAATAACGCCGTCCTAGATGCGGAGGCTGACTTTGATGGCGATGAGTTTCATTGGGGTGAGGATGACGAGCCCGAGGTAAATGATGATGCAAATGATTATTAAGTCACACCCTTCGACAAACCATTATCTCTTACAGTTGGGTGCGTGCCTTACAGGCGGCCCATTGAATGGGCCCCATATCATATTATTTATTTAACATGTAGGGCACGTAACCAACTTATACAATAAATATACTGTTCATTATACAATTGCGATACTGTTCAAAATAACATCTTTAACAACTTTCACAGAAACGTTTTTAGTTTTCTTATTTGAACAGAAGCTAGCTTTTATTATTTATAATAATGTGCAACTGGACCGTCTGGACGGCTTCGGACCTAGAACCTTTCGATTACTAGTCGGAGTCCTAACCATTAGGCACCCCAGGGTTGCCAAAACGCGGTTTGTCGTTATTTGCAACCCTGATCCGCCCAGTCTAATCTGATCCGGAGAAAATGATGCATAGTCAAAGATTTGATTTTTAATTTTTGACTTTTTGAAATTGTTAGACACATTCATACAAACAATGTTTACCATTAAACATACACAAATTTTAATAGACGTTTTTTCCAATTTTTTTGTTTTCATATTTTCAGTTTAACCAAAAGATTTAAAAATCTGGAATTCAATCGCTAATATTTGATATTTATTAAGTAATGGTAATTGGTGCAGAAAAATGTGTGACGTTGAGAGGTGGAGGGCAGTGTTGGTAGCGTTGGGGTGCGTTGACCCCAATGTTTTGAATCGGGAAGTGTTTATGTGCTTGGTTGAGCGAATATTCTTCAACTTTTTACAGGTACAGGTTTCCTACTCGACTGATGAGACCACAGCATGTTGGGCAACGACGTCGGATATGAGACGCGCCTGGTGGGCTAGACACGAACTGATAACGAAGCCTATCGACACAGTACTGGCAGATAACATGGCCACAGTTGGTCACCACCATTTTTCGGCGAACGCTCGGATTGCCAAAACAAATCGGACAAGAGACAGTTGTTTCTGGCGTTCCGGGGGCATCGTCAGATTGTGCGGAAATTCTCTTCGTTCGTTTTCTTACGTAATAATGGCCAAATAACCGCGCAGTCCTTAAGATATAAAGATAGGCCTGCCTTGCTAAAATTCCGGCCAGATAAAGGAACGAGCAAGAATTCCGGCCAGATAATGAATTTTATGTTATATCCACTGCTCTTTTATGTTGTTACCAGTTATTTTGCAGTTTGCCCGTTCCTTCCGTTATCTTGCCTTTTTGCCTAGCTTATCAGCAAAACGCCTACGCCCTACACTTGTATCTTGCAGCCTGAAAAAGCAGAATAGTAATATTGATTTCCAAAAACGAATTTAAAACTGCTCCGTTTTAAAATACATGTAAGAATATCATCAAATAATTTTGCTTTATACTTTTTATACTACGATGACAAAAATTAAAGAACATTAGTCTATCGTGCGCACTATCTAAACAGACGGTATAATAAAAATAGCTAACCTTGGATACGTCTTTGCATAATGCAATTTGCCCGTTCCATGCTTGTAGAAGCAGACTGTGAAGTTTGTCTGTCTGAAGCAGGAACGGGTGGCCTTGTTGCCGTGCTTCGTACAATCGGTCTTGGTATCAAATTCGGCCGTCCCACTCTTGACGGGCCCGCGACCTGGCCCGGTCCGACTTGGGCTCCTGAGTTAACCGGCCCGACCCTCGTCCGTAAACCTCATTGCGACTTGCCTCTTGTTCGACCTGCCCCATTTCCGTTCCAAGAATTGTTACTCGTTCTGCGCGTGAAAAACTCATACTTTTTTCGTCCAAAATATGGATTACAAATAAGCGATCAAAATGTATTTAATGAAATATTTCACTCGGGCCGGAATCTTATATTGGACGAATATAGCGCCTTTCCTGGGCAATTAATTTTTTTAGATTACTACTAGAAAAAAAGTATGGTTATTTTTGTCGGGGGTCTGCAAAACACGCAGAAGTGACAATTATCGCTTCTTTGTTTTTAATTGTTTCAAATGTTTTTCGTTAACCCTCGTCATTCGCATTATTCGCGTAACATTTATTATGGAAGATTATTAANGTTCGAATACACTATTAATATCAAATTTAATCCTCTAAGGCACTAGGCAAAAAGTTACACATAAAAATAATAATAATTTGTGAATAAAAAATGATTTTAATGAAAAAAATCTCAAAAAATCAGGTATGTCACCTCACGCCAAAACTTCCTATGCCGCGCCCGATAAAAAAATTTATATTTTTTGTGAGCTATTTGAGTTAAGCACACCTTGCTGCAGGTAGCCAACTATCACAGAAAAACTTTAAGACTAATTTTGATATATCAATTATCACGTTTTATCATTATTAGGGGTAAAAAAGTGACAAAAATCAAGAAAAATAGACAAATTTCATGAAAATTTTTATTTTTAGAATTTCTGTAATAGTTGACTCTATAGAGTCGAAATGGCACTTTCTAACGATTAAAATAAAAAATCCACTACTTCATCGTACGCGGCATAGGAGCTCGGCGAATATAAAAAAAATGTTTAACTTCGGCGCGCCGTGGGGGGTATATATGTTGAGCACCTAGTATGATTATTCTTTTATATAGTCCGTTGAACCTTTTTGAGCTTACAGGTCAAGTTTCAAGTTAATTGGCAGCGTATTTCAGGAGAAATGGTTTACTTTCGGAATCCCAATTTTTTTGAAAAATAGGGTCATCAACGTCCTTAATCTTAAAGCCTTTGATTTGGGCAAATAACCGATAAGTATATTGATATACATTGATATATCAGAAATAGTGATAAGTCGTTTACGTTATTTGCTTATGAGAAAATTTGATAAAATTCCCATTACATCTAATAGTACGTTTGTATTAGTCAGATTTTCCACGATACCCGTTCTCCAAGATAACGGTTTGCAATAGATGATTCAAATCTTATGCGGAAAAGCAGAAACAAGCTTTTTCGGACCTAAAACTAACCTTTTAGGTTCCGAAAAGTCTGTGTTTTCTTTTCCGCAAAATGATTTTAATCTCAGGGAAAGGGTATGGGAAACCTGAATTGGCGATTGGTGGTCTGGAAGGATACTATCCGTTCAGATTCACTCCGTTAATCGCTGCGCTTAATTACTCGAATATGTATCGGGGAAAAAATGACTTAAATACAACTTCCACCCTCCAGTGTTCAGTATACCTTGAAGGTGACGCTGTCACCTTCCAGGTATATCAAAAACACCTTACGTTTGTATGAACCTTTCTGTCCAAAAAAAACGAACAAAATGAGAGTGTTTTAAATGGTGGAAATATAATATTTCGAATCATTACTACCGTAAAGTTTACGGCGTAAACTACCGAAGTAATTGGCTTGTCTTTAATAATAGAATAAGCGCACTAAATGTAATTTACAAAAGATGTAATTTACAAAAAAGATATCGCGATCTACGGTCCATCTGGGTCCGCACAATTTTCGGGCCTGGGACAATGCGCAAGCGGGACCATGCGGGTTTAATTTGTGCTATTGCAGTTAACGGGGGGTCGTATTTTTTAGATATTTGTACCAAACATGACTTAATAACGAATTTTTTTCTCAAATTGATTGAGCATACAACCTGCATATTTTTTTCTTTTTTTTTCAGATAATTGCTTCAACGCAAATCAAGCTATTATCGACATACTTTTTTACTGTTGTTACCCAAAAAGTATCGTTTTCTGATCATTTTTGTACTCCTTAAAATCTTACGACATCACAGATTATGCATCGTAAATTAGGATTCGTAATCTCATTCCGTGTCCACATGGACATTTAGAACACGAACTATGCTTGACTTGAGGGCAAGAAAGTGTATATAGGCACGACTGTATTGAAACAAAGTGTAAAACATAATTTCTATAAAAAATGTGCTGTACTTCAATTTTAGAACCGATTTTTGGTATACCAATTCGAACTATTTAGTTGCATTATACTGTTCGAAAAGGCTAGATTATTTTAAGATCCATTTTTGCTAAGAGGCTTTGCTTGCTCATACGGTACTGTCGACTACACAAGAAATGTCTTCGAAAAACTATCACGCTATTATATAACAGAAATTAGTTCAATTACTGTTTTCCAATACACGTGGCATTATTTCGCTCTGATAATGAAACTTAGATATTTAATTTCTATAAAAATAGGGCAATACAGAAAATAACCATTTGAGTAGAGCAATGTGACAGTAAAATAAAAATAATATAAAAAAATGTTTTACTGTCGGAGTCCATCATCGTACCGACGAAGGATGTCGCGTGCAGTTTCATCATCGGAGCTAAAATCGGACCGTTCAGGCGATGTGTAGGTAGTCCGTAGGCCGTGTCGGCTGGCTGTCCCGGGCCGGGCTTCGTGTCCGGCCCCTTTGGCCCGTCGGGTGCGATTCTTCGGGAATGGCTGCTTGGGCGCGTTTTTCGGCTGATTTAGTTTGATTGCGCCGGAAACATACGGCATTACGGTTTGATTATGTCCGATTGATGTCCGGTTTGACATCAGCGAGATCAAACTCTCGCGGTGCGAAATTCGCGGTTTTGCCATGAGAAGTTGCGTTCGATAAGACAACTCTGTATTTGATCGGGTTAGAAATGGCCGCTGCATCAAAACGCCATTGTTTGACGACTAAAAAAATGAAATAAGGTATTTGAGATAACGTACGGAAGATACGAACATGGCACAATTTAATAGACTTTTTAATAGACTGGTTTTTAACGGACTGCTTTGGTTGATTTTGGTCGATACGTACACACTAATAATGCATGTAAATAACGGTCGATAACAGTACTTGGATGATTTTGTGGGCTAGTCGGATACATACTTTACAATGTCTGACGTTTTATCGAGATACAACGAAAAATCTCCGCTTGTACTGGTGTGAAGAAAAAAGTGTCACCCAGCAAATTTCGCTTGTAGGTACTCGGTATTATCTATTGTAAGACCCGCGTCGAGCTCGGTGACAAACTGACGACCCACACCAGTACAGTAGTTATGATTTTTGCACTTATGATTGGCAATCGTATTTTTGTTTCGAAAATACTATGGATGGATGATATTTTTCATTATCAGTAAGTATAAATTTCTTGTTTACCAAAGGAAAATCGATAAATTCGCCAAACTGACTGTAAATTAACTAAAAATGGCTGAGATAATTAAAATTAGGCACCAACGCCCGACGGAAAGTCATAAAATAACTATATTAGGTTGGGAGCGCCTTCGTGAGCTGTTGTACGTGTAACCAAAAAGAAGAAGAAATTGCTACTTGTCGTTTCGCGTTGCTAGGTTACACGGTCAATATTAGCAGTTACAAAATTTTGGAACACAAGGAGAGTTAATAACCCATTATGGGCCATAATGAGTAAATTGTGATTTATTTTTATCAACTTTTGTTGTTAAGAATTCACGTTACAATTTCGTACTGACCTTGGTTTAAATAAATGGCATTAACATGTATGGATACTCGTGTTAAAATATCGTTTATGAAGCTACAGGTTAAAAAACTTACACCACCAAACTATTTGAAATAAGACCAAAATTGAGAAAAAGTGTTATTTCAAATGCAAACAAATTATCAATGGGTTGTGCGTAGGCGTAAACGTTGGAACATTTTGCGTAAAATTTTGTGTTATTTCCAATGCGAGCTCTTTGTTTCAAATAAAAAAATAAATAAAATTACTAACGCTAAAGGTAATATTCACCTGTAAAGTGTTTAAAATTCGCGGTGGCTGAATAGAAGTAGCCACTGTTACATTTGACGTGTCACTTTCGCCGCCATATCCGCTGCCCACTTTTCGCGTCGCCCGGCGCAGGACGTGCTTTAGCCGCGCCACTTCGAGGTCAATATTTTTGCGCTCGGCCTCAAGTAAGCTTATGGACTCTTGGATTGGTGAAATGCAATCGTGATGTTGACCCATTTTATACAGCGCCTCGCCAACACCAGAATTCGCATTCCAAAGACCGTACGCTGAATGGATATTTTGAATAATCATGCGGTTAGTTAAAACGCGATAAGACGAGCCAGACCACATTTTGTATTAGGCCAGTTCTAGCTAAGTTGTAGCCACTAACAATAGGAATATAGGCGAGAAAAAACAGAGCATGCAAAACGGGTCCCAGCGTCCTTGATAAACAATTAACGATCCGAGAGAAAAACGTAAATTATCCTGCTCAAATAAAACCCAGACGAGTTGAAATCGCCATTCGTATAGGTTGAAAAAATAATATATAAACATTGGAGTAATAGAAATCTTATTATTCAAAAGATGCATTACATTAATGTGCATTACATTATGTGTTTTGGGCGGTTTTGATTGGGCCCAAGCAGCGCTGAGGAATTTGTTCACGTTGGGCCAATTGCATTGCTTGATATTTGATACCAAACATGAACTTTTTTTTATCTTGAGGCGATGCATCATTTGAATATTGCATTACTATTAGGACACTGTTTATATTCCATTCATTTATTTTTTTAACCTACACAAACGGCGATTTCAACTCGTCAAGGCTTGTTGTGAACATGCAATCATAATATCTAGAATTTTCGATTATAAGTAGAAAAGCGGTTCTTGCAACGTATTTGAAGTTTATCATTGATAAGTTATCAATGACAATTTGCCATACAGTGAGTGATGGCATGACCGGTGTTATCTAAAATATATATTCACGGCGTATAAGTTATACACGTCATGTCTACTGTAAAGTGATAAAAAAATAATTATTATAAATTTTAAGAACCAGAACAATAACCAACCAGTTACAAAAAAGACAAATATACTCAGCAAACATTAAGTTTAAATAGCGATTTGTATGAACGTGAGATAACGATATACATACAACATGTACATATTTTCAATTTCAGCATCATATGTTTTTAACTCTTAGGCGGAAGGAGTTTTTGGGAACCCGTAGGGGGAACATGCGTGTAAATAAACACGCACATAAAAAATTCACATTAATTCGCAATAATTAAAAAAANAAAAAAACTGGTAAAGCCAAGTTGTAGAGCTCGTCAAACTACGTCGATCTTACTATTCAGAAATTGATTTGGGCCACCAGGGCCCCCTAGAGAGCTGTTTGAAATCTCAAACCTACGCAAAAAACAACACCGTCAATCGAATTTGTTGAGGGGGTCATCAATACCCGTTTTGCCCTACGGGGTCCCATATGCCTTAAATCGACGAAAAAAACACGTTGCGTGTCTATTTACACGCACTTCCCCCTGAGAGTTAAATAAATCTATAAATTCTTGGGGAAAATGTAATCTCAGGAATGGGGAGACCACATCAATTACGAAATAAAAACACCGTGAATTAATTTGAAACGCTGAATAGTATAACTTCGTTCATTTGCGAAATAGACCCTTATATGGGATCCGCTGTAATGGTACGCTTTATGGCCAAATGAAAATCCCTTAATCTAGTATCGAGATCTTATCCATCAACTTACATTTCCGTATGGACGATATAGTAATTTCTTCAAATGTTGTCAAAGCGCTTTTGTACGCGGCAAGGGACTGGTCAAATTCACGCAGCTTCAAATAGGCCTTTCCCTCCCCAATATAGCAGAGGCCAGCCATTTCCAAATTGTTTTGCATAAGAAATCCCCGCGCAGCGTTTCCATATTGCTCGATCGCCTCCCGCCACTTTTGCAACTTTAAGTAATTGTTGGCGAGCAAGTAGTAGGCTTTTGGGTTTTGGTCAGATTGTGCGCCTAGAAGCGTCGGCAACGCTTCATCGTATAATTGTGCTTCAATTAACGCCTTTGCCAGGGTTCCTATTTTAAACTTATACAGTCCTTACTCCCTTTCGAGACGTTTCAGGGTTCTCGAAAATAGCGTCGGAAAAAGGAGTGTCGTCACAAAAAGGATCGTTTTTCTATTAGAATGACCCCATTTTGACCGAAACTTCGACATGTTTTGCCCGAAACTTCGACATGTTTTGGTCCAAAAAGATCTTGGTAAAACTGGTGGTAAGATAACCCGTCATGTGCGGGATAAAGTTAGTTGCACGAAATGTCCTTTTCTGACGGGTCTGTCAATAACTACATGATAAAAAAAATGGAACCCTGTCCTCGCCAATCATTGCCCGGTGTTCTCTTTTCTCGGCTTCGTTATTGATTCGCTCTGTCATAACGGCGGCCTCTTTCAACGCGATCTTGGCCTTACGCACGTCACTAATGTTTTGATTCACCTTGCTCTCGATGAACCAGGCTAGCAAGAAAAAAAAATAAGTGTTTTTTTATTCTTTAATTTTGGTAAAAAAAAAATCAAACACAATTGTGACAATTAGCAAACAATGAATTCAGCGCAAAAAAGGTCAAATGCTTAATGTTTATACAGTAACGGATACGATGTTGCTGCTGGAAACGTGAATTATTTCATCAATTCCTCATTGTATGAAGATGATTGAAGTTTTTTTAAATAAAATTTTCAAAAGCATTGGTAGGACCCATCTTTTGAAAACGTTAATTTCAGCTGTTAAAGCAGTATTTTTTTTTAAATCATTATAATGAAAGAAACGAGTCTACAAATAAATAGTGTGGTTAAAATGACATAGACCGGGTTGGCTCTTGACTTTAAACAGTCTAGACCAGAGATGTAAAAGTTCTGTTATTTCGCAGAACTTGAAAATTTCAGAACAGAACACCAATAGAACAAAAGAACGCAAGAACACCGTTCTGGGCCATTTTCCATCACGAGACAGCACAGAACGGCCATTTAGAACGTTTTTTTGTTCTATTTAAAAAAACGTTCAAAAATGCGTTCTGGGCATTTTTCCATCACAAGAACGATTCAGAACGCGTTCGAACGGTCAAGAAGGCGTTCGAACGGTCAAGAAAGTCAGAACGAAAAAATAAAATAAAATTGGAGAACCATCACAAAATAGAACCAGCGTTCTGTTCTGTTCTGTTCTGAAATTTAGAACATAACTTTTACATCTCTGGTCTAGACGTTCTATAATTTTATATTTTTCTGCCCCAGTCAAAATCCAAAAATTTCAACTAAAATAAGGGAAAGTTGCGATCTGCAGGGCGTATTAAAATAACCGATTTCAAAAATTGTATATTTTACCGGTACATTTGCGCCCGATGTGGTAACTGTTTTTATTTTCTAGTTATTTATATATCACAAAAATAATGTGTTAAAAGGCGATCCCATTTGCGCGGGGACCAGTTTAAGTATCGTACCTTTTGAGACTGTACTCCAGTCATTATTCATCTGTGCCGAGCGTCTAGCTACTGCCAGCTCATCCAGGGCAACGTCAAACATGCGCATTCGTTCGG
>SCLG01000410.1:16415-47880 GCA_004367875.1 Oikopleura albicans
TATATCACAAAAATAATGTGTTAAAAGGCGATCCCATTTGCGCGGCGACCAGTTAAAGTATCGTACCTTTTGAGACTGTACTCCAGTCATTATTCATCTGTGCCGAGCGTCTAGCTACTGCCAGCTCATCCAGGGCAACGTCAAACATGCGCATTCGTTCGGCCGCCTTGCCCCGCGTCATTGCCGCTTTTGCGTACAGATTTGGATTGATAATTTTCTTCATGGTTTCGAAACATGAATGCCACTCGCCAACATAGGCTAATCCAATGCCGAGATTGTAATACAGGTTTTGCTCATTAATGGCAGTATTTTCGAGGTCATTTGGTAGCAGTGAAATCACTTTTAAAAGGGACTCCACACCGCGCCGGGGCTCACCAGTGTTAACCAAACATGTGCCGTAATTATAGCCACATATTAGGTTGAACTCTTCATTTTGGTACTTTTGGGACAAAGCCTAAAAATAAAGTACATTATTTAGTATAACAATAATCCAAATCTATACCCACATTATATGGCATAAATTCGCCGGAAAAAACTGTCTTGACTTCACATTTTAAGCTGACTTTAATTTTATACTCAAAAACCAGGAGACAGGATTTCGAAAAATCAATAACAATCACAAAAAAAATACTAAAATTGGGCCAACGTCCGAGGTTTTACAACATAAATAGGAGCCTCTAGGCCCATTCACGCCCGTTTATCCCATAATTTACGGTCGTTTTTCCCGAGAACCGAAGACGGTCGTAAATTCCGCACTATGCGAACAATGACTGTAATAAATTTAAATTGTATTATGTTCAAGTTTAAATTACAATTACTTCGAGTTGCAAGACTTAACTCGCCTAGGCTAAATAAAAGTCGAGTGCTTTATAAAGGTCATTTCCCAATAAGCGACCCTTAATACGCACTTTTTGGGACGATTGCTCCTTTTTCTGACGCTTTTTCGGCAAAAATGGGGCCATTCTAATAGAAAAATGATCATTTTGTGACGATGCTCCTTTTTCGGACGCTAATTACGAGAACCGAAAACGTCCCAAAAAGGGGATAAGGACCCCAATGTACGTATTTTGTGCCTACTTATCTACTGTACACCACCTACCTACGTAAGTTAACACCACGTAAGTTAACAAAATTCATGTAAGATAACAAAATCCACGTAAGTTAACAGTCTGCTCGCGACAACTTTTCCGCCTACGCCCTACCCACGTAAGTTNTATTTTTCATTTTTTTTTCTGGGGTGCTTTTCATTGATGGCAGCCTATAAGTACGAAACTTTTGACACATGCTTCTTGTCACTAATCCTCTAGATATACGCTTTCATGGTTAAAATCGATTAAGGCTGAATTTGGGACGCAATTGGCGAAATAAAAAAAAGAGGCGGCCTTGGAAGAGGTAAACGTATTTTTCAATACGCGAACATTTAATTTGGTTCACCTCTAACCAATCACGTCAATGTAAAATGAGATGACCTCTGCCATGGCCGCCTCTTTTTTTATTTCGCTAATTGCGTCCCAAATTCAGCCTTAATCGATTTTAACCATGAAAGCGTATATCTAGAGGATTAGTGACAAGAAGCATGTGTCAAAAGTTTCGTACTTATAGGCTGCCATCAATGAAAAGCACCCCAGAAAAAAAAATGAAAAATAGCCACCAAAAAAGATCTTATTCCAAAATTCTTGATTTTTGCACACACAACGTTACGTTCAGAGGCAGTTTCCGATGGAGAATGCTGTTTTGTATTGCATTCTGAATGCAATAAAAAACATCAACAAGGTTTGCCGCTTCCGGGCACCGGAAATACAGCTTAATCATGAGCTAAAATGTCAAAAATTACATTTTTGATGACACTGAATTATACCCTGCTTTAGCTAATTCGAAAATTAATTAATTTTATTATTTTTTCTTCTTCATTTTTTAGCGAACACATTTTGTATGGATAGATTTACACACAGAAAAACATCTTAGGATATCCATGGACCATGGTCCATGGTGTAATTGTTATTACAGGGCTGGTTATATCGTAACGAAAAAAGACCAATGAAAAAAGACATCGGAAAATAAATTTTGGTCGAAGATTTTAAAAAGCCTGGATTTGAAATCAAAGGTTTTGAATCATAACGTATGATTCATAACTTCTGATATAAAAGTTTTCAAAAAAGACATTACTTACCCTGAAATAAGTCAACAACTAATTTCGGACTTCACCTCCAAAAAGTGTAGAAAAAAACGTAACAGCAAAGACATTCTCAAAATTTAAAATCTAACCCCCTTTATATTTGGCAAATTTACAATCTAACCCCCTTAATATTATTTGATTTTAAGCAAATAACGGACAAAATTAAACAATTTCTACTGGGTCAAAACTCACACCCATTTCTATTAATTCTGATTTGATTTGAACAAGGCCGTTTTTAAGCGATTCATGATACATGAGATCTGCGCCATTTTTATCCCCCGTAAGGTGCCCAGAGTTAATATCGAGCGCTTCGGTACACAGGGCGACAAATTTAATATATTCTTCCATCAGTGCCGTGCGATTTTGTGGCGTAATTGCGCCCTCTTGGGGCCGCAGGAATGCGTAGGCATAGGCCATTGAGCCGGCATTAACCGTCACGAGTACGCTGCCTTGAAGTCGCAGCTGGAGCTTTTTAATGTCAATTGGTGGCAGAATCACTTCGGCCAGCTCCTTGTTTTTCTTTTGCAGCGAGTTGATGGCAAGCTGAGGCGGGGAGATTTCGAGGAGCTCCTCGGATGAGCATTCGATACGTTTTGTACAATATGGAAAAGCGTGTAGCGTCGTAATGATCGTTTTACGCATCCACTGCTTGGCAACATCATCGGTACGCGCCTTTCCGTCTTTTGTAAATGGGGTCACGAAAGCAAACCGTCGAATATCATGGGCCTTTTTAAGGATTCAAAATTTGTTAATAAACTAAATAACTAAATTTTACTCTCCGAATAAAGTACTCTCCGAATAAAGTACTCTCCGAATAAAGTACTCTCCGAATAAAGTACTCTCCGAAAAACGGATCAATGGGGGCCAAAAGAGATATCAAAAGTGCATAAAAACGGGACCTACAGTGCTACCCAAAACTAAATTCTTACTTTATATAAGGCCTTGACGAGTTGAAATCGCCGTTCGTGTAAGTACGAACGGCGATTTCAAGTCGTCAAGGCTTTATGACACATTGTTTGAACCACAAAAAAAAACATAACCCAAACGCCGAGTTCATGGTTTAAAACATCAATTTCATCGTTTTGCGGTCGGAGCGCGACCGATAAAGCGAGTTTACGATTGCTATTATTATCCCAAATTTTGAACTCTTCCTTTGTAAAACACGATTCATATTTTAACTCTTTGTCAAAGTGCGGCTCGACCGACGTCAATTGTAGGTAAGCAATTTTGGGGTCCAATTCAGCCACATTGACGGCTTTTGAGTCGGTAATAATAGCGAACTTTTCATTAAACCGTTTATTGTACAGATCTTCGAGGCGTGCGCGAACTTCATTTAGCTGCGTGATTTTTGGCTCTTTGTAAATGAACACCTTATTCTGATCATCTTCCCATTGCGCGCCAAAAAGCGCGACGCGATAAAACTGCCCCAAAAATCGCCTTCGCGTTTTATAACTGACCGCGTTAAGCATGGCAGCTTGCATTTCGTGGTAAAGATCGGCCAGCTTCTGAAACTCATTTTCCGCCTCAAAAAGAGGAATCGCTAAATTTAGGATGCGGGGAATTAACTCTGGACGTTCAGCACGCTCAATAAGGTCAGCGGCGATCTTCAAATGCTTGGCCAGATCCGACGGCGCATAATGCAATTCCTCGTCTTCCTTGAGCTTCGACTCATCGGCCGGTATGTTAACGGATATAGGCAAAAATGCCTGACTGGGGTTAAAAGACTTAAAAATCCTCATGATAATTAATTTTACTCTTACACTCAATTTATAAAAAAACGAAACCTTAGCCCAAAACTGACATTATAAATTATATTTTAACGCATAAGTTTTAGACTTAAAATCCCTATATTATTTAACATCGATTTTAACATTGCTACTGGTGTGGGTAACGAGTTTGTCACCGAGGTAAACAAGGCTCGTCGTGACAAACTCGTTACCCACACCAGTAGAAAACAACTACTATAAGATCCTTGTTATTAGGTCATATTTTTTGTGTGTGTGTGTGTGTGTTTTTTTTTGAAAAATATGTTTTCAAAAAGTATTATAATACTATTATTAATAATAATTATATAATTTCAACCCTGNGTGACAAACTCGTTACCCACACCAGTAGAAAACAACTACTATAAGATCCTTGTTATTAGGTCATATTTTTTTTGTGTGTTTTTTTTAATATGTTTTCAAAAACTATTATAATATTATTAATAATAATAATTACATTGTATATAATTTCAACCCTGGGCCTGACAGCTAAACGGAATTAACCGTTTTTTATAAAGCAACTCGGCAAGTAGGCCCGCTATATGCGCGTGGCACATTCCGGCCTCGACGAAGTTTTCGACTTTTTGGTGTTTTTTCGCCATTTCTTCCAGCCACGTTTTGCGATGCTCTGGCGAGTCACAGTAACTCTGCGCCATCACGTGTTGAAGGCCGACAAATTTTTCGGGATCATCTTCGTGCTCCTTCATTTGCTGGGTTGAGACGAGAACGTTTCGAATGCGTTTGATTAATTCTTTAACGTCATTTGAAAATGTTGACCGCGAGAATCCAAAAGCTGAACTGCCAAAGGCCTCCCGCTCGTTACTCGCCAGTTGTTTGAGGCCTTGTAAAGAAGATTGGAAAAGTTTCTGTTGCACCTTCTTCTCAGAAATCAACCGAAAAATTCCACCCATAATCTGAGAAATAATATATACTACCAATAACCGTATGTTCTACTACACCGGTTGCGCTCTACATTTCCACAAAAACCATTTAACTGGATTTTTTTGTTAACTTCTGTGAAACTTGCTATTTCTTGCGAATTTTCCATATATTTTTGATATATTTTCTTAGATGTCTGAGAATTATTTATAATGTTTTCGAAATTATTCATATATTATTCACGATTTCCATTAGAGCGCAAGACGTAGGCGTGATTTTTCACCAGTGCGAAAATATCAATTATTTGGGCGCAAAAAAATAAGAGCCAGTGCCCCTGTAGGAGTTATACAATTTTAGAAACAAGATTTATAAAATATAAGGGACTAAAACTTTTAGACTAAAAGGCTACTTGAAATACGTTGTTTTTTCGAAGCTTATTTTTCAAAGATTAAAATATTTGCGCATACCTGTAACTGCGATCGTCCAAATCCCTTTTTATGCGTAAATTCATAGTTCTCTGTGTGCATAAGAAAGTACAGTGTGGCCGCTGCATTTTGTCGAATTTGTGATAATTTTGAGTTGCAGGCGCGCAGCAATACATAGACTAATTTCTTGCACAGCTCGGACCGTCCACGAAACAATGCTTGGCGATATTCCTATATTGAGTGAGCATAATTAATCACTTGCAATAAAAATAAAAACTTCAAATAAAAAAACTATATATTATTGCTCTCGAGAACGTCATATATTTGCCCCGCGGCGCACTAATTGACATGATCTCTATGGCAAATACGATTCCATAAACACTGAGTAAAGTAAGGGTCACTATGCAACCAAGTTCTAATTTGATATGCTCAATCTGATCAGAAGACGCGCTTATGACGCAGAAAATAAACGCCTTTTGTTGAAAGCGAAAAAAAAAACACAACTCTTCCTCTTACCTTGATAAAAATACGAAGCAATGAAAAGCCATTGTGCAGAATAACCGTTGGCTGAGAAGTGTCCACGAACATTAATTCCATCTAGAAAACAATAGTGAATGGACAATAGGAACATGTTTAGGAATTTGCTTTCTTTCTCAGAATATATATTTAACTTGTACGAGTTTCAGGCGAAATAACGCCTTATATGACGTATAAAGGAAGATGAATCGGTCGAACTATTCTTGGCCAATTATACCGCTGTCAATTTAAAATTACTGATTATTAAAAAAAAAGTGTAATCTAAACTGCGACCAAAAATTCAACTCGCCCAAATGCCGCGCAAAAAAAAAACAATTTTGGGGTTGAACAAAAGAACTTCTGTATCCAAATGTTCTACTCTACATTATTTTTTTATTATTTTGTGTCGGATCACAAAATTAAGGATCATAACGCCATGATTATGGTAGAACAAATGGATTTGTAAATTTAAAAACCCATTTGTTCTAGCCCCTAAAATTTTCGTTTGGGGTAGAACAAATCGATTACACTCCAAATTTCAATGAATTTTTTTTTACAAATAAAAGGATAAATAAAAAAAATTAATAGTAAATTCCGAACAGAGTAACCAGAGTAACCCCGAACCGACAAAGTGGACAATTCCGCTCGCTGATTGGGCATTGATTTAACTCTCGGCCCCTTATTGGGCGCTCGTAGAAATCGTGTGCCCCTAGAATAAGGGTCGCTATCGCCAAATACGGGTCGAGTCGTCAAATAAGGGTTTCAAACTCAAAACCGCCAAATAAGGTTTTCAAAACACGATACCGACCCTTATTTGGCCTGTATACTATTTTTAGAAAAAAAAGTGTAGCAGTTTGGGTTTCCATACTGTAGCTGTAAAATAATGTACCTGGAATATTAGCCGCATTAGTGGATTTTCGTACTCGGAGGCTTTCATCTGGCCGCGGAATCGATGATCACTCATAAAGAGATGGACCATATCGATGCAAACTAAAGAAACTTCGGCGCTTTCGTGTTTCGCCCAGTCGGAATCACTTGGCTGTACTAGAAGTAAGTTATTAGGTCACCGTTATTATTGATTTAAGGCACAATCAGCCAACTGTATAATGTTGGATCTGATCAAATTTGGTTTTATGAAATGTTGGTTTTAGGAATAAATGTTTAATGATATTGAATAAAATGAAATACTTATGCGAAGCATAATGTATAAATTAATGTCATCAATCGCAGGTCATAAAGCAAATATACATGAAAATGTGACACCGAATGAATTTGTACAACGTACAAACTGAATATCACTAAATATGAAGAAACGCGTATGTCCTTAAAAGTGATCCGGCCAACCTTTTTGCGAAATTTCGATCAATTAAACTTCTCGCTCTAATTGGTCGAAATTCACTTTTGTGAAATTAATATTAGATTTTACTCCGTTTTTATTTTCATCCAACACTTTTAAACGCATTCATATGGTGCCAAAATGGAATATTTTCAGGCTAAAAGAAAGATGATTCTTTTTGTTTTCGATTTGTTCGTTGAAACGCAAAAGTTGTGAAAATTAGTGTGCTCACCGATACACCAAGCAAATGAAGAAAAAAAATTAACACCCGCCTTCGCGAATTTGGTCTTTGGTAGCGCTCCAAGTGGGAGTTCAATGGGCCTTATAATATGGGCCTTATAGAAAAACGTGATCAAAAACACCAAAAATGTAAGACAAAGTGTACTAATAAATATGGTCCCTAAAATCAAGTGATCCGTGTTAAATAAATCTATTTTATTCATTTTCATGTGCATCGACTCTGTAAGCAGCTGAGAAAAATATCACAAATTGTCAGAAAAATGTCAAAAAGGTTAAAACTTTTACAGACTAATGATTAACGATAAAAAATTGACATGACTATTCTATAACAGGCGTTCACTTTCAATATTCGGCTCAAGAAACTGGCTCGAGTAAATTATCGTGTTAATATCATACAGACCAATCATCGTCCAGCCCGCAATTCCTTCCAGCCAATGAGCGCCGCTCACGATTTTAGATTAAGAAACTGTGAGGGGAAATTGGCCAATATAATAATTGATATGCCGAATATTGAAAGTGAACGCCTGTTAGAACCCAGAAAGACCGTGATGACCATTTTATCACCAGTTATAACGCGTTATCATATTAAAATCTCTAATTCTGACTACTTGTTTTACTTTTACGCATCTAGAATGAGCTTAAATGACTAATAGGAATATGTGACTAATAAATGACTAATAAATGACTAAATTATAGTAATATGTGTCAAAATGGCGATTCTTTCAAAAACCGATGAAATTAAGCACGGTTTTGGCTAATCCCCATTCTTCTAACGCTACTTAATCAAATTACGATGAAGTTGCTAAAGCATATAAATACGCCCTACATATAAGCTGAATGTTTATACTATAGTGGCCACTTACTTTCGAGTTTCGGCATCATTAATGATCGATAGGCGAAATTTCGCTTGACTTTCATGATAATAATAAAAATCAATATTGTTTGTTGACAGAAAAGTGTTTAAAATAAACATTTTTTGGCAACGTCGATTTTTGCAACATATACCGTCAAATATACGGGGTGTCCAGCCTAGACTGTTACATTATTGCTGCTGTTTAGGTTTACATAAAGCAGTAAAAAATGTAACAGTCTAGGTTGAACACCCTGTACTGTTTCGGATGTTGCTCAGTTTAAGCGATGTACAAAACATTTATGTTCAGTGTGTATGCCGTATGATGGAGCTCAGACTGTCATGGTAATGCCAAAATAGCCTTAAAAATAATATGAATATTGCTCTGAGCCCGACACTCTGAACTTCAGCACACGGTACCAAAAAACGAATCGTCTCAATCCCTACAGGCCTATTAAATTACTAAAAGTGAAGCGGGGTCTCAGAGACAACCGTTTATTGACAGAAAATTATTTATCACTGTATTTTTCTAGTCAAGGTAAAAATTTGGTTTACGTTAACTCCCAGGGGGAAGTGTGAAAATAGCGAATTAGCACTAATAGTAAGCACTAAATATCGTAAAAAAATAAATTCCCAATTCCCTGAGTAAACGAGATTCTTTACACACAGATAGTTCTATCTAGTAGTTCAAGAATAGTTAAATTTTATTTTATCAAAATAATTTTTTTTTCGTATTTTCTATACGAAAACAACATACTTTCCCAGAAATAAAATTCCCCTGAAGACCTTTAAAAAGCAGTTTCGAAATCCTAGTCAAAAATTCCAGCCAATGATAAGACAAATTTCATGATAAATAATTGTCATACTATACATAGTATTTTGGAAGGTCTTCAATCAAAAAGAACTTACATGTTTGTCTTTCGAATTCCCGCTGTTCGTGTTGGCGTCGTTGGGCCAGGCTTCGAGTTTGATCACCAAAAAAATTTGTTTTTGGAAAGTTAACCAACGGTGGCGGTTGGTGGTTTTGAATGCGACCGGCGAGATTATTCGGTACACGACCCCCTTTAACCCACGGATGCGGTGGCTTTGCCTCGGCAAGAAAGAGCGGGACCGATAATGCGTCCGTCTTGGGCGGCCGATCCGTCATAGACATTGGCCGTGTCTTTTCACCGGGCGAGGGTCGGCCCGGTGATGACTCACGTGACGAGGTCCTACTAGTGGCCGGTGAAACACCGAACTGAGCCAGTGTACGCACAGTTGATGGTACTAATGAACGGCGTCGATCCGACTCAACTGTTTCCTAATAACCAATGAGATAATTCAGTCCTTACCATCATATAAAAAACTTTGAATTTTATAAAAAAAAATATCATTACATAAAATCATTAATAGTAATTCTACAAGAGTACAGTAGAACTAGTTGGCGTTATATATTGCAATTAAGACTACAGGCGTTATTGGTTATCAGGTCAAGGTCTGAAAACTGACTTGACCTTATAATCAACTATTTTTTTGTTCCTCGGCAAAAGCCAAAAAGAGATGATTACAGTTGGTGTGGTAACGACTCGTTACTAACGAGTTGACACTTTCGTTTCCGATTTTTTCGTCAAAAAACTGTCAACTCGTTCCAAACTGTCACTTCGTTCCGTCACTTTTGCCCATTTTCTGCCCAAAAATTCCCAAAAAGTGTCAATTCGTCCAAACTCTCAACTTGTTACGTGTCAACTCGTTACCACACCAACTGCATATTAAAAGTATAAATACACATGATTTCTGCAGAAAAAAAAATGACTTGACCTTATATGACCAATGGGTGACCTTATAACCAACAGTGCCGGGATATCAGATTTTAATCTGGTATAAACTTTTCTGTCAAAATCTGTTAGATTTATTTATTACGCAGATTATTATTAAATCCATATGGTCGATATGATTATATCTTCTGGTACAAACATAGATTGCTTTTGTTTTTCAGAAAATTTTAATATTGCGTTCACAAATACTTTGCTGACTTAGCAGTACTGTACTATATGCGAATTTTACGGTGATTAATTGTTGGACTGGGTAATTTCGCCGAAAATTTCACGAATTATTGTTCAAAATATTGTTTTAAACAAGATTTCGCGACCATTTTTTTTTCTACTTAAAAACAGTGGTCGCGAAACCTGACCCAAAAGACCATTTCGCGAATGTGATCGCGAAACCATATTTTGAACAACAATTCGCGACCAAATGGTGTGATCGCGAAAGTACTCATAAACAGGTTTTTTCGCGAAAGTACCCCATTTTCGAAACATTTTCTGCCAATTTCCCATTCTTCCAAACGAACACGTGTCAGTATTGTTGCATTACCGTAATGTAAACGCTAATCAGTAAAACGTCGTTTACAATAGTTGCATTTTTTTTTAAATCGTGTGTTACATTTTGTGATGATTAGGAGCCAAATCATAGTGTATGGTTATCATGCCTAAGTTACTATCCGTTCATAATTAAAAAATAAAACACATTTTAACCTCCAAAAATTTTAATATGTATTTAGCTTATCCAAAAATAAGTGAATATACGAAGAATCTATCATTCAAATACAGTCCCTCAAACCCGACTATGCCCCTTTTTTATCGAAAAATATCTCGTCTGAACATTAGTAAGCGCTATACATGCGATTTTATCATAACTTCGAAAAAAGTTTTTGGCAAAATGGATTATGTTTTACTTTATATTATTAAAGATAATCCAAGTCACCTTGTCCACCTGTGAACAAACATAGGAACACCAATGACTTTAATTTACAACTAGTACAACCCCTCTTTCTAGCTTGACTTCCGCCATACCGTATGGCCCATACGTTACTTGTGATAAGTATGTGATATGCTGTCGTATAATAGCTTTATAAGCTGTGCAAGAACTTATTGCAATAACAAATTGACAATAAGTTTAGCCGCAAATTCGGTGTTCCGAGAACTAGAGCGTGTTAGTGTAGCGAATGATCTCGTGATTAATATATAAAAAATATGCCAGTGGACAATTAATTCCGTTATGGACTATAAGTACCTTTTTGGTCCTCAGAATTCATAAATTTCAAAGCCGCGATCCTTATCAATAACGTCTTTTGTAAAAAAAACTTTTTTGACGAAAAAGGTACATGAGCTTTGTGCTCGATTCATTAGTATTTCTAAGGTATTTTTTGAAACTACGAACTTCTGGGGTTCAAAATTTAAGAATTCGTCCTACGTATTTGTTAATTGATAAATCATGTCCACTGGTGTCTAGTATTAATCTTGTGGTGATCCGTTTCTGAGACTAACCCGCAAATTCGCCGCCATTCCAAGCTTCTTCTTCTCGACATACTTGAACATGTTGATGCTCATTTTCAGAATCGTGAAAAATGTCTCGGTTTCCTTGGGCGAACAGCCGTGCAGCCAAAAGTCGGTGATTAAATCCTCGGACAGATTATTTAGAATGTGGAGGTAACATTTTATCATCATTTTAACGACATCTAAATATATTTATTAAGATCGGTTATTAACTCTCAGGGGGAAGGAGTTTTTGGGGACCCTTAGGGGGAAAATGTGTGTATATAAACACCCACTTAAAAAAATCACAATAATTCGCAATAATTCAAAAACACTAAAGCCAAGTTGTAGAGCTCGTCAACCTACGTGGATCTGACTATTCAGAAATTGATTTGGGCCACCAGGCCCCTAGAGAGCTGTTTTAAATCTCCAACCTACGCAAAAAATACCGTAAATGTAATTTTTTTTTCGAAAAGTTGAGGGGGAGTCAGCAGTACTCGTTTTGGCCTACGGGGTCTCCATATGCCTTAAATCGAGGAAAAAACAAGTCTTGGGTTTATATACACGCACTTCTCCCTGGGAGTTAACAAAAAAATAACTTAAAACTCACCGATATCAAAGGGAACAATATTTGTAGCTGTTGATCTAATGGATGGATTCCGCTCAAAAGACTTATAATCTTGCATGTCAATATTCAAGTGATAAAAGTGGCGCGTCAAGAATCCGACATAAGGTGCAAAAAGCTGAACAATACGGGATTGGTCCTTTTGATTATGATATCGATTGTCCAAGTTGTGTTTCGTTAGGATTGCCATAAACGCTTCGAGCGTCTTCTTTCGAATCAGGGCGGCTTTTGGCAGCTGACAGCAGAGATTAAAGTCGGGGCAAAACTTTCATTTTTGACTTGCGTCATGTAAAATTACTTGTTTGAGCTTGGCTGTACTTAGGCTGTCCAGGGTCCAAAATGAAGGTCCCCAATTTAGAAAACTAATTTTAAAACGTATAAAATTTACTATCTAAAAATGATTTAAGAAGAACCCCATATTTCCTCTTTAGGCCCCTTGAAAACCCATATTCCCGATCCGACCCAATCAAATGGACTTCAAATTTGGATTCTACGTGAAAAAATAGCTAGACTGTAAATTTTCACGCCCGTATGGGGGTGTCAGCGAAAGTTGTGATTTTCAAAATGGCCTCCCTGGACAGCCTGTACTGTAAAATTTCACGTTTATCACAAATAAAACAAAAACTATACTCTATATTATGGTCTTTGTTTAGTTTATGATAAGTAGTGTGCGCAGTTATCTTGCACACAGTTATCTTGCAAAAACAGGCATGTTTTTTAATCCGTTTGATTTTTAAATCTCACAGGGTTCTAGATGAATAGTGATCCTAGTACTTAATACACCACCTGACGGGTTATCTAACATGTATAAACGCTAAAAAAGGTAATAACCCAAATTTTGTAAGATAATCAGTTACGCCGTTGCAACCTCTATACGTTATGGTCCAATAAAAAATGAAAAATCGCCGAGCATACCTAGTTATGGAGTGGTAAGATAACTCAATCTTGGTGAGATAACCGGTTGTAAGATAACCCGCCAGGTGGCTATTTACAATGGCAAAACAATTTTTTTTTGTTCAAATCATCAACTTCTTGAAAGCATTTTTAAGCCTCGCTCCCAATTTTAATCTCTAACTGGCACGTTAAGGAAAATTGCACAAGTCGAAGAAGCTCACCGACCAAATAATGTCGTTCACAGAAGACCCTCGTCAACTTCAACTTACGCATGTCGATATCGTTGAAGTTGGGAAAGTTGATAGGCACCCAAGCCTCATGCTCAGACAGCTTTTTGATAATTTCCAACCGCAGAAAAATCGTCTGCTCGTCATTTTGAAAGGAAAGCAGCTCGTCGTTAAGGAGATATGACATCAGCTTACAGACGAAGCCAATCTCACACGTCCAACACAAGGCACAAAAAAAATTTGTTAGGGCCATTGAGGCCGCCTTTATCCGGGTTAAAAACTTTGTTTATCAAAACCGACTTATTTAGAAAGCTTTGATATACCTACTGTTATTTCACAATTTTGGCGGCTGAAAATGTCAACGCCTTAAGTTAAAAAAAGATTTTCAAATACAGCCCATGATTTTAAATTTTGAAACAAAAATCGTAACGATTTTGAGTCATCACGTAATTTCGTAACGATTTCGTTATTAGCTATTTTGAGTCCGGGACTTTACTAAACTTTTTACTAAAAAAATGCTTACAGCACGAATAGGTAAATAATTAACCTGTAAAATCACCACGATATGGGTAAAATCGTTACGATATGGGAAAAATCGTTACGATATTGGAAAAATCGTTACTATATGGGAAAAATCGTTACGATATGAGTTCCATAACTGTAATTGATATATAACTCGTGACTAGACCGTATGATTCAATCCGGGCCTTGATAGTGCTAAAATCCCCTAAAGAACTTTTTACGGGTTCAGTGTCATCGACGGAGCGTTCCGATAAGCCGACCGATCGTATTTGTGTCATATGATGACAAGCCAGTTTAACTAGTCGTTCAAGGTTAGTCAAAAATGTAGGTGAAAATCGGGCAGATTTTTTGGTCAACTTTTTGTTCGTTCGATGGAGGTATTGGAACATTAGTTTTTCGAGAAGCTCCAAAAATGTATGCAATTCTTCAAGGAGTTGATGTTGCGTTTCTTTGTTCGGATCATTTTTCATGAGATCCTGATTTGGGTTACTAGTTTACTTGAAATTTAATTTTCTATAAACAAAACAACAAAAAGTGTACGTAAAATTCTCTAAATTACGTTTACATTTTCTAAGTAGTGTTTTCTGGCATACAGTTAGTGTGCCCACAACGCAACGGTTTTTGGCCTATAGGTTGGTGCGCCCACAACGCAAAATTTATTCCATACAAAATGAATTTGTTAAAAAAATAAGTGATTGAAAAACAAGTTAGTTCTCAATTATAGAGATGAGCAGCTTTTTTTACAGGGAGCCTATACCCTGTAATGCATTTGGTGATCGGTGCTCCCACAACGCAACGGTGCGCCCACAACGCAACGCTTTTTGGGGAAGTGATTGCGTAGCGTTGTGGGCGCACCAACAGTATTTTCTAGATAGGGAAATTCCAGAAAATACGAAATAAAAACGCCGGTAATTCATGTGACACGCTGAGTATCATTGTTTTATAGGACTTTTCTAGTAATTTTTCTAGAATTTTGTTTTTTTTTGTACATTTCGTGAACGTAAAAATGCGTCAAACCACACACCCTAGCCTGATCCAACAGCGCCACAATGACGTTAAGCATGGCTTCATGAAGCTCGGGAAATTGTGGAAGATCCAGACGGGTTTTTATAAACCGTTCCAGGTTACTGCGCTGATTGTGCTTGGCGAGAATTGAGAGCATTGCCACTAGGGTTGAAAACGCCGCATCTGCGTACCGATCTGATTTGGAGAATTCGATGATATTTGTTGGTAAATTGTTATTTATAGTTTGGGCGATGGGGGTCATGCCATTAGATTGCACGGATTGAATGGGGCGATATTCCTGCTTTGGGATCGTTTTGTCAGACGAGATAAGCGCCAGAAGTCCATTGATAACCAATGGTAGATGCTGAATGAGTTGCGCCGGATCTTGGAAATAGGCTTGAAAATCGTAAACCTGGAATCTGATGGCAGTTTTTAAAATAGTAGGAAGCTACTGTGGGCTTGATGTGAAATAATGCTGTCACATACTAAGGCCCTGTTTAGTACTGTTTTACTGCTTATTCATCACTAAGCCAAGCTAAGCCAAGCTAAGTCAAGCTAGGCCAAGCTAAGCCAAGATAAGCCAAGCTAAGCCAAGCTAAGTCAAGCTAAGCCAAGCTAAGCCAAGCTAAGCCAAGCTAAGTCAAGCTAAGCCAAGCTAAGCCAAGCTAAGCCAAGCTAAGTCAAGCTAAGCAAAGCTAAGCCAAGCTAAGAATGGAACTTTTCAGCCCTACCTTCACCCTTTATGCCAGTTATATGACGAGCTTCGTATGGATTGCTAAGAAAGGAATGTAACAATTTGCCAGTTACGTGAACCGTCGAGTGTAAATTTAACTCGACATATAAAAGTTTCTTGCCATTATCCACCCAGTGCCCATCCGTACTTGACATATATCGATCTGGCAGTTTTGTCGAGTGAGTAGAGACCATAACCGGTAAATCGCGACTCTCATTTACTAGTCGACCATCCCGGTTTTTTAGCTGTATCCAAGCGGTACCAATCTCGGTCAACACGTCATTTGTTTCCGGCTTGTGTTTGTCTTTTGAATCTTTTTTTATAGACGGGGTCTTCTTCGGATCGACGGCGACATGGTATATTATGAACTTTACCAAGGTTCAAAATTACTAATATTCTAGTTTGTATTTAGTTTGCAACCAAAACGGAAAATAACCATTATTTTTTGTTTAGGAAAATAAAGTAAAAATAAATTAATACAGTCAGAGCTATACAGTATGACAACTAGGACGAGCTGCGCGCTTTTGAGCCACCAAATAGAGAAAAGCGGAATGGCTTTGGCACATGGGTTGGCTTGGCTTGGAGGGTCAAAAAAGCCAAGCTAAGCCAAGCCAAATTTTTGAGAATTTAAAAAGCCAAGCCAAGCCAAAATTTTTCGAGAGGGGAAAAAGCCAAGCCAAGCCAAGCCACTGAAAATGCCTGGCTTTGCCGAGCCCTGCTATTTAGAAGGATGCAAACAAAAAATAAAATCCACGTTCTCACAAAAAGAATATAAAGAATGCCCAAAATTCGAACCTTCATCTTTACATGGTGCCCATCGTGAATACTTGGCGGCAGTTCAATTTTGATTTCTTCGTAAAACTGAGGGGAGGTTTGGTGATGTGTGACGGCCGTATGTCGATTGGTGTTAAAAATTAACCCACGGGTTTCTGGCCGGGTATAAAGACAACATAAACGGCGACTTTTTCCATCTTCATCACCGTCCCACAGCTCACAGCTTATGGTGATGTTACGCGCTTTTGGAAAGTTTTTTTGCGCATCATAACGCAACAGAATAGGACGAACGTAAAGATGGTTGACATAAGTGGAAAAGGGCTTGTGAGGTTTTTTGAATAAATCCCAAAAAACATGAAAATGCTATCATTGTTATATAATTTTTTTGCCAAACGATACATTTGTGATTAAAAAAACCATCCTTTGCAATATCTGGCCTTATGCTTTCGAATGTATCAATTTCAAAAAATGGATCCGCACCCGAGGCATGATATGGCTTAACTGGATTTAGCGATGAGGTAAGAACGTCGACGAGGCCCTCGCCCTTTGTCGGTTTGACAGAAACGTTCAAGATTGAACTGGAAGGTTGTCGGAAAATGGTTTCAAGCTTCTCAAGATACTTGCCCGGGCGGCACATTTCAGACAGAAAGCGAAATAAATCGGCGTCAGTTAGCTTGCCGGTCTCCTGTCGATACAATTCTGGAAAAGTAATTTGGTATGCTTACTTCAGAGTTCGATATTATATACATTTTACATCTAGGTATAAACATAAGCTTTTAAACCTCGATTCACTTTTTAGAGTTTAAAATCGGCCTACCGTTGGCTGGATGTATAATGTGCCTTTTCCCTCAAAATAAAACAAAATGGCCAGTTTTTACCCGTCCGGTTTTACAGAACAAAAAATCTATTGGAATTTCGATCTCTGACTTGGTCTGTATGGCTTGACGACATGCCAAAGGGTGCCAAAGCGCCATGCTGGTCAAATAACGGTACAGCGCCCCAACAGAAAGGCATCCTATGGTCGGGAATTCGGTTACAGGCAGCGCGGACAGATTTGAGCAGGCTTGTCACCACCTTTTCAGAATCATCTTTTTTCATATAAGGTGCGCTGGCCTTTTGAATGCTGCCCTGTAAGACTCTTTCGACCCGGGCAACCAGATAGATTTGATCATGTGGTTGAAGCACCTCAAAAATGGCTTGCTTTGGATTCTCAATCCATGAAAAATTTATTTTCTTGCGTTCTGGCTCGCCATGCATACTATTGGAAGGGTTCATCATGTGATAATTTCAAATGACTCCTAATGGAATATTATGTTCAAAAGATCAAACTTTAACTTTTTCAGTGGGATCAACCTTTAAGTTTGTGACGTTATAAAATTATGAGTAACAACATGAATGTTTTATAACAAAAATAAATGTTTGAAGTTACAAAAAAAATTACAAAAAGGTGTCCTTTTAATATGACTCATACGGAGGCATCGAACTGGCGGTCACAATTTAACAAAAAAAAATATGCAGTCATATTTCAAATTTCTAATGTATAGTCTTTTTTATCACGGGCCAGGCAATTATTTTTTTTTTTTAGTTTCATTAGTAAACCCTAACTATGAGATGTTACGTTATGAATGCCGACCGGATTCGCCATCTCCTTAACATAATTATGATTCATTTGGGCATGAAAATCAGCCGAAATTTTTCGCTTTTCTCTCGCATCGTACAGTGCAAATGTGACAAAAAATGGTTCTAGATTTGTTTGGGGTTCGCCATCACGTGACGACTGTCTGACGCATCCGTTTAGATGAAATTTAATTTGCTTTGCTTCTAGAATGAATTTGACGTTCGAATCGCCTCTCTCTTCCGTCTCGTCAATGACGGTCGTGGTCTTTTCAATTTTGGCGCGTTTTGCGCTTAGCGCCAGCAAGCGATGTCGGTTTTTCTTGCGCTTTCGCGCCACTTCTTCATGGCGCTCCTTTAAAGGGATTTTTTTAATTTAACTTTCAAAAATTAGACCCTCCCTTTCCGTGTTTTTTTTTTTGTCTTTTCTAGGGTCCGGCTAGACCAAAAGACCGTGTTTTAGGGTGTATCTAGGACCTAGATTCTAGGTTTTCAAAGTCATCAAAAATTCTAGTCGCCAGAAATTTTGTTAGAAGGGTCTAAATCAATGAGAAATACCCACCTTTAAGTATGCGAAAATGGTCGAATTTTGGGCAGTTGAAAAGCGGCTATTAAGACGCTCATCGTCAACGTCGTCTTCCGGATCACTGGTCTCATCCATTTCACTATGTTTTGAGCTCGCCAAAGCTTCATTGATTTTGTTTACCCAATCGTCGCGATCCTCAACCTTGTCTATCACAAATGCAGCATTGACCTTAATGTCCTGATCATTGTGCATTTTGAGCATAAAACCAAATCGCTTTTTGGCGTCCTTTCCGTCATCCTCGAAAGCGGAGGCTTCAAAAACTGGGTCAGCTAGAAAGAAAGATCTCTGGGAATTTTTCCCACGCTTTTGCTGGGTTGAAAATTTGAAAATACATACGAAATTATGAATTTAAAGCCTTATTTATTATTTTTGGACCGTTATACCAGTGGTTAACGTTGCGTACCTACCATTTTTGGACCATTAACGTTGTACGAAAAAAATAATACGCAGCATTAAAAACTTTCAAATAAGGGCCCATATAAACGGCACGGAGGTCTCTCAAAGCGAAAAATTTTCGGATTTTCACCGAAAAACGTTTTCTTGGAAAGACCGCGGTGCCCTGTCTGGTTTTCAATTTTTAACCCTAACTGTTCCTCACGTTCGGTTTTAAAACATTCGAGTTGATAACCGGTGATGGTGTTATCCTCCTCAATTTTGCGCAACACAACCCATCGTCGCTTTAAATGCTTGTTGATGTCTTTCAATGAATATTTTTCTTTTGACGACTGATTGTTAACGCTCGTTACTTCAAAGAGCCACCCGCGCTTGTCGGACGGGTTGTAAACCTCCTCGGACCGCTCGATTTCGGGCTCATACTGTAGTGCGCTCAAATGCGTTGGGAAAGCGTCCGAATGTGGTAGGCTACGGTAGTCTCCGCCATACTGCGTTTGAAACGACTTGTATACTTCATTGGTTTTTATTTCAAAATACCCCAAACCATGTTTATTGCATTTTTTACGTTTTCGTAAGTTTAAATTTTCTTATACAAATGAATATTTCTTAAATCCAAGGTTCTCAACTTTAAACATGTTTTGCTTGATAGGTATACTGTATACCGTATACAGTATATGTATAGTACACCAGATGACTCGTTATAGTGCTACTAAATTGGTTTTGGAAAATAGCCCTATAACGAGTTTTTAGCCCTATAACAGGTTAGGCCTACGCAAAAGCGTGGGTTAAAGCTGGAAAAACTGATTTTTAGACTAGCCCTATAACGAGTAGCCCTATAACGAGTCATCTGGTGTATATAAACATCAACGTCAATTGAGGTTTTCCTTTATAGTTTTCAAAAAAATTATTTAAATAATCAAAACAGACCAAATTGGACTTGTCTGGATCACGCAAGTTAAATTTCTAATTTAGACGTATGGCGTGTAAACTCTCAAAAGTTGCAGCTTTTGTATCTAGAAATTAATACGCATCGCGTGCGATCGCGGGAAGAATTTCATCGCTTCTCTCTTTCACAATTATTTTTCTTCGTTTCGGAATTGGACATGAGGAAAATGCCGACGCGTCGTATTTCTCTTTTACTCGTGTTAATTTATTTTTTCAATTGTTGAAATTATTTATTTTTTTAAATTTATTCTAACTAAAATTATCCCGTTGTACCTCCAATCTGGGATGTAAAATGGGCCTGTCCTCCCATTTTTGAGACCACGGATTTACAGGAAAAATGATTTTTCCGCGAGTGGAAAATTCAAGCACGCAAACGCAAAAGGATGNAAAAGGGTACTCAGCAGTATATCTAGTAAGGTTTTTAAAAGTGATTCCGCATAATGATTGAAAAACGCCCAAAAACCATAAAGCTTATAAGAAAAACTTCTACCAATCAAACAACATTTTTTTTTATTTTATGTTACTATTATTAAAATAGAGGTCGGCACTTTTGGACCCTACCCGACCTCTGCTATTATAGCATAAATTTCAGAAAAAATAAACACTATGCCGAAAAGATCACCGAAGATCGGACCTCATACGATTCCGCGAAAACAATTGGGGACAATAGTTCGTCCAATCAACCCCCCATTATTAAGATGCCAAAAATGTACAAACATGTATAAAAACCGAGGAACATTAAAAGTACGTTGATCTGCTTTTATAGTCTTAGAATATGTACAGACTTCTATTCCAAGTCAACCTCTGCCGTATTTTTTTCCTGGCCTCACACCTAAGCAGTACATAAACCAAATAACATTTACAGAAATACAAAAAAAAACGCGATTTCCTGAAAACAATTTTTGGCCAAGATTTCATCGAACACTAGTGATAACTTCGTTATTCCTTTTTAGCGTCATATGATAGGTGCACATGGAAACAACGCAGAAGTGAAACAAGAAATCACGAGTTCTAATAATGAGACGGGAAATACTGATGAAGACGATGGTACCGAAATGGACAGCGAAAATACTGCTGAATCTCAAGAACAATCACCAAGTCACAATGACGAGCCGGTTTAAGTCATTTTAATCGAATTTAAAACAAAATGAAAAAGCCTCAATAAAATAAGACCGAGTTTTCATTCTGTTCATTTTAGAAACCAAAAACTAGCCGTACAGAGTCTTGGGTACTGGAGACGACGAACATTGCAACTGATTCCGTAAAAATGGAAATTATCGATCCCTTTACAGAAGATATACCACCGGTAAATATACCAGAAGATATACCACCGGTAGATATACCAGAAAATAATCCACCGGTAATGACACGGACGCAACAATATGCACGAAAGAGTCGGAATGGAAACGCCCCCCGGAAGCAATTGGGGACAAAAGCACATCGAATTAACCCAAGATTACTTACATGCCCAAAATGTGTAAAAACATATAAAACCAAACAAACATTAAAAGTAAGTTGATCCGTTTTTATTCAACAAATTCAGTTTAAAAATCCTTCGCGTATACCGTATAAGCTATACGTATAAGTTATACGTAAGTATAAATAAGCAGATAAAAAAATGTTTCAAAAAAATAAATCACACGTTTTCTTTTCGATAAATTGACCAAGTGATTTTATAAATTAAGAACGGGTCCTTTTTGTTGTTGACAAATTTTTAATTTGAGATTTTGTCCCAAAGTATATTTTTTGAGTTCACAAAAACAATAAAAACTCATTATTTCAGGAACAAATTCATTGTTATAGGAATAGTTTGCAAAAAAAACGCAATTGAATCCAGTAAGGCATTAATTAGTTATAAGCGTTTAAAAAACCGGATGTCCCAAGTTTAAGGTGTTCACTGCCAATAGTTCTGGTCCCGGAAAAACAGAAAATGGATTACAAAGGATGGATATAGCCTATATCCATCCTTTGTAATCCATTTTCTGTTTTTCCGGGACCAGAACTATTGGCAGTGAACACCTTAATCTTGGGACATCCGGTTTTTTAACCTATATCATATATGTTCTCAGGGTATTCCCAAACTGATATAAATTATTATATCAAATGATGTATGTCGCCAACAAGGGTTCTTTTAGTTTTATGTAAATAATTCGACCGTACCGTCCTCAATAAAGTTGACAACTGACGAAATCATCTATTTTTGAGAAGCAAGCGATGGCATCTAGGGGTATCATGACAAGTTCATTTGAACTTATTTCGGCCTAAGAAACTACCCCAAACAGATCAGAATTTCGATTTTGTTATTTTCGATGATTGGGTAGTTTTATGTACAAACAGCTTGAACATGTGCACACCCAGGTGAACCCGAGTTTTAACCGGACTTAAATTTTGGCCTAAAAATTCTAGGCTAAAACAGCCTGAAATGTAAAAAAAAGTACTTTGGTGAGTACTTTTTGGATATTTTTTACAATTCTGATCAATTTGACGAGCTCTATCGATATACCGAAACAGTTTTTGTAGTTGGTAGATGAAGCAAAGTTTTATTTGATTATAATTCATAATCAAAGAACAGTTTGCTCCATCTCATAATCATACCAATTGGTAGATTTATATATTCTTTCTAGCATAGTAGAAAGTTCATTCTGCATTTTTATCAAACATATATTCTATCATAGGATATGATTAAAAAACCTTAATTGTTATTCAGCGTCATATACGGGAGGCTCATGAAATCGTTAGATTTGAAGAAAAAAAGAAAGTCAATATTTCAAATAGTGATGACTATGATGAAGACGATCACGATGGTACAATCGAAATTAGGAGAAAGAGAAAAAACAGCAACACTCAAAACAGAGAAAAATCCAAAAAATACGACAAAAAATCCAAAATGAGTCTCAAAAAATCCAAAATGTACCGCAAAAAATCAGAAATCTACTGGAAACAATCGGAAATGTACCGCAAAAAATCCGAGATGTACCTAAGACACTCTTCGTCTTCGGAAAGCTCTTCCTCTTTTGAAAGCTCTTCTGAAAGCTGTTCCGACACGTCTTCCGACAACTGTTTTGAAATCTAGAAGACATTTTCTTCAATCTCGTAAAAAACTGATGATAAATGACAGTCACTTTTAATCCTGTACAATTGGAGCGCCAGGTAAGGCCCTTACCGTAAGGGTAGGTTTCGTGTTTTTTTTTTCGAAACCTACTTACTTAGTACCCTTACTTAGCTGTCATTTCTAACACTTTTATTTTTGTTTGGGCTGAGGCTTTCATATTAATTCTATTATTTTTGTGAAAAAATCGACTTTTAATCCGAAAATATGTCTATAGTACAAACAAAGTTTGATTTTGAGGCCCTTATCTTCCTTTATTTCGCGTACCCCCTTACATGGCATCCACATACCTTTACTTGACGTTCCCCTGTATATCTCATGTTACATTAAAAAACTGTATATATAAAACATCAAATTGGCATCATCTGTACTTGATGCATACGGTTATTACGTATTACGGTATGCATCAACCCTTTCTGTACATTCCTTTCGTTAGCTGTATAAGTCAAAACAATAAAACTATAGATTGTCTATTATGAATTTCCCCTGCGTAGTTATACGGCAGATTTCACGAAATAAACCGCCGGTTAACAGCATACGCGGGCCAACCTACCAGATAACTACGCAAGGGTGTGTATGGAATTCTAGATAATTATAATATTTATTCTAGATAAGTTTTTCGGTACACTGAGACTCTCATTTGACAAATTTGTACACAGCAGTATATCTGGTAGATACAAAAAAATATGTGATCGCGCTTAAGGTTTAGAAAACGTAAACTTTGCGCAAAATTCGGATTTTGGCCGTGAGTGCGACATCAAAACATGATTTCGAAATCAAACTATTGTTATTCATGGAGAATTTTCATGTTGGGAGAGAATCTCTTTTCAAAATAATAACAAAAAAAAAATAAAAATTCAACCAAATTCGCTCAACCATTCTGTCGCCTAAATATACCCTTTCATTTACAAATAATAAATACACATCGCCTTATCGGTGATATTGATTGAAATTCGGGCTGTTTCGCTAATTGTGGGCGGAAATTCCAGCCTCGGATCACTTCGCTTGAATAAAAAATGTATTTAGGGGACAAAACGGTCGAGCGCATTTCATTTAACCAGTTACCTTTCGGCGTCCTTTATCACACAAAACGGCTCATCGGGCAGTTGCAATAAATGTCGCGCTGAATCGATGCGGATTTGGTACGATTTTTCATGAAAGAGTTTTTCAAAATCAGCTGGCGTAATCGGTCCCGGATCTTCCACTAGTTGAATGTGATTTTCTTTGGTCATTTGATAGCATTCTAATTCTTCCGATGTCAAATCGGCGTTCAGCTGTTGGCTTCGTTTTCTCTAAAAATTGTTTGTTATTCGCATTTCTAATCGTCGAATTAATTTATCATCTTTTAAGTAATTTCAGCAATTTTGGGCGTCTTTTTTGCGGAAACACTGGGTGTGCCGTTATGTTCCGCGCCATTATCTTTCAGCTTTATATGTTAAGCTCTACGCTATTCTTTGCAAATTTTTGTGTGAAACATAACGGCGCACCTGGTGTATTTATCTTTATCAGATTTTTTTGAAAATCGGCGTCAACAGTTTTGTGCGCCTTGACGCCGAAAAGCGTTTCCAGAAAATAAAAATATCCTGAGAATCATAATGATTCTGTTGGCCTTTCTCTAAAATTAGGTTTTTCTTGGTGATTAAATTTTTTATCGACGCGTTAATTTATCATATTTTTAATTGAAGTGGACGGCATCGGTTAACACTTTATTGCGTATTGCCTTACCGGAAACGGTGGTGTTCTGTCAAAGCGGTGAAAGTGCTTATGCGATAAAAAGGGCACCGCCAAATCTAGCGTATCGATGCGCGAAATGCGATCAAATCCAAACTGAATTTTGGAAATTCGATCAAACTTTAAACGGTCAAAACCACTATTGATGCCAACTGTGAGTTTATCCATACCAACGGATATTTTATCGAAATCAATAGTCGAGGCCCACTGTACCGGTGATTGCATGTGGCCAACTGTACGGCTGGCCCACTGTACCGGTGATGGCATGTGACACATTCTTATAGTGTTCATTTTTACAATCCACGTAGGCCCTTAGCGTCCACTAGGTGGATGACCACGTATCACTCGGCTGGTGTGCGGTCTCCGGTGGCAAATTCTATGCACTGGTACTTCTCATGAGCTGGTACCATTTTCCACTCGACCTTCGTACAAGTTCATGAAAATTACCAGTCGAGACCGCACACCAGCCAAGTGATATCCTTAAAAATCAGTATCGAACTGAATTTTCGTTTGTTAATTTTTAGAGAGAAATCCTTTAATAAATGTTTTAAACATAATTACGCTAATCGTTATGTGCTGAACAGGGGGCCAAGTAATCGTAAAACTGTAACTAATGTTCACCGGAAATATTTTAATAATTATATTTCGTGTACAAGTAATGGCAGTCTACTAGTCGTACGATACAATTGGCGCTATTTATTTGAAAAACGCTCCAAATTTTGACTTTAGGCTTCGGTCCAAAATGACCATAAGGTATGGACCATACCGTATGGTACATACCCTATGGTCCATGGCCAGGCTAGGTATGGTTCAAACGTTTAAATGCAAGTGTTTTTTTTGGAAATTAAAAAAAAATACTGTTTCCAAATTTAGGTTCTACTACTCAGCGTTTTACATGAATTTACGCCGTTTTTTCTCTCGTATTTTCTAGATAGCCAAACTCGAGTTTTTCCGCACGTCAAAAACTCGAATATCACCATCTAGAAAATGCGGGAGAAAAGATGGCGGAAATTCATGACAAACGCTGAGTAGAAAGAAAAAGAAAAATACTAGAAAACAGTCTCGGCGTATTTTTACGGTGGCAAAATTGACGGAAATACACAAGTTCGCTTTGAGTGACAATCACACGAACAAAAAAAAAAATTTTCCAAGTCAGACAAAGTTTCCAAGTCATTTTACAAAAAAATGTAAAATTAAAACACTCTCCTCAAGGAATCTCTTATTCCTACAATCTGCTCTAGCGGCTCCTTTATTCGATGTTTTAGTTTCTTCTCCATTTACGCCGATAAATAAAAAAAACGGGATACAAAGAAAAAAAAATTGGTGTCATGCAATAAAATAATTATAAACAGGAACCTTTTGTGCTAGAAATGTTACGGGCAAAGGGCCGTAGGTGATGTTGTTCGAGGAGTACGATCTCGGCATAAATTGCGGCGAATTCCATTGCTGGAGGTCTTCATTAACCCCTGCTGATAAACTCGTACTATGGCTGGTATAGAGACTCGAATCAGATTTGGCCAGATGGAATATTTGAACCCAAAATACATACATGTATATTAGGGTTTTCACATTTGAAATTCATTAACCACATTGAAAGCCAAAATGCATTGTTATACATCAATGATGCGTAATTTAATATTGGAGATGAAACAAAATAGTCCTTACACATATCTCAGAAAAAAGTAAATCATCGACATCAAAGAACAAAAATAATTGATTACATTTGTAATTACATTATTAATTAAAAATAACGTTATTTTATTGTTGTAATGGTCATATTCGACTCGCTTTCATTTAGAATGAGCGTTATTCTTTTGCATTTAAGAAAATGGGACTAACCCACGAATTATAACAAATGTCGTGACAAAGCAGCCCCGTGAAGCAGAACTAAATTCCCATATATAATCAAAACAGCCAGATAAGGCACCTGCAATACCGGATGGAAAGAAAATCGCGCGAAACCACATCAGTCACTTTCAAATCAGGTTTATATTTACGTTTGACGCCGATATTTTTAACGAGCAAAAATTCGAGTTTGTTATTTATTACAAAACACTTACGGCACTATTATCTCCGCACGATATGCAATGATCGATAGGGTCATCAAATATCGTGTTTTTCGCAAATATGACCCTCACCGTGAAAACCCTAATATAAATTATTGACAAGGTCAACACAATGACTACGACTTGTCCTCACATTTTACATTAGTGAGAGTGTTGAACGTGTTGAATTATTAATTCTGGCAAAATCTCTTAACGATTAAGCTCCCGAAGATGTTGCGTAATCCGAAGAGAATCTTTTCTAAAGCTAAAATCTTCAATCTGTTTGAAAAATGAGCAAAATTTTAGAATTATTAACAAGGCATACTAATAACTACTAATTCTACAAGATTATTTTGACAAAGAAAGCATTATAGCAGTGAGACGATTACTACAGGAAAATAACAATCAGCCCGCGCTCGTTTTTTGAAATAATATTTTAAAATAATGGTTGTAGATTATTGACATCTGTCTGCTGAACATGACAAAAAAAATCCAGTGTGCACAAAAATGGACACAATGTACGGTGCCGTAGTAGTTCTTTCAGTACGGTCTAGGGTTAAATTTTTTTCTATTTTTATTTTACTTGTCTATCGTTCTTTTCGGTCTAATAGAACACACAAACAAAACCCACAAAAAAAGCGAGGGACTCAGAATTTATTGACATTGCGCTAGATAAACACAATCAGGTGCAGGCAAAAATGTCTGCAAATAAAATTTAGCACTACCAATTTACAGCCAAATTTGGGTCACACTTGATAAACGGTTAACAAAGTTTAATGAATAGCCCCCCTATTCAGAGCCCTGTAAAGCTGACAAACCACATCGTTGGCCAAATACAATTTGATAATTTCAACGCCTGAAAGCAAAATGCGTTTTAATGGATAACTTTCGTCTTGTTCACATTCGTGTAATTTGGCTGAATTAATTTTTTTTCGCTGTCGTGGATAATAAGTTTAAGACCTTTAGAGCCATAAAACAGACGGAAACATATCCCTTCCCGTCAAATAAAAATCCCAGTGTGCAACAGTTGGCCCTGGGCCAACATTTGTTAATTAGAAAAATGAATTGATGTGATTTGACGGATATTTAAATTAATTTATACTCCGTATGTAATATAATGCTGCATTATTAATGCATCACCCTCTATTATACTGTAATTATTTCAACTTTCAAAACGCCTCCGAACTGCGCCGTTATCGTTCACTTTCTTCATTTTTTTACGCATTCTACCGCGCACATGGTGTAACAGAAAAAAGCGAAAGATTTGAAAACTCATTAACAATTTATGTAGAAAAATCAATTTAGAATGTTTATCCATAAACATGGATTTCAATTATGGAATTCTTAAGTTTTAATTGCTTAACTCTTACATGACCGAGGGCTAATATGGGCTGTGTCACGGAGTGTGACATACATTACATTAAAATCCACTGTAGTAATTAAAGTGATAACTTAATAAGTTAACAATAAATAGTTAATAACAATAGGCTTTGTAAACAGTTGTTCACTTAATGGGTATACCAATTAATTGGTTACAGTCTTATCTATTTTAAGTTCATTCAAACGAAAAACTAGTTTAGTTCTAAAAACCGCAGCCTTTTTCATTTTGTCAAAAATTTATTAATTATATTTTACTTTTAAATCCAATTAAATAAATGCAAATGATAAATGCTGACTAAAAACTAATATGGTGAGTTTGAAATGCCCAAGTTTAATTTAATTGCTTTGAGTGTATTAATGAAAAAAACTTAAGGAGGGGTCCGTCGTGTTGTTTACAAACACTATAATTATATCAAACAAACAAACAAAAAAACACATAAGCATACTTAAAATTGAAAAAAAATATACTGGAGATCGTAGCCAAAATATCTCTATGGGTTAACCTCTCTACGTTCGATTATCAAATTATAAGCACTCAACAAACAGAGCCTTGGGTGTCTTTCATTTTTTGGCGAAAAAACAAATCAGAAAATCGTATTTTGCATTTGAAATGGACACACGAAAAAAAAACGCGATTTCAAGAGTAAAAAATAGACTCTCAAGTGTGAATATGAGATAATATATCGCTCAATTCTCACTTTAAAGAAAAAAACACACTTCTTTTTCTTAATTAATTAATAAAAATAAGAAACAGAAAATGGGGCCTTAAACGATTGATTGAGGATGGATCTAAGAGCATTTGTTGCTTTTTTTTTCGCCCTCTTTAATCCCTTCTTTATTTCATACTGCATGTATACATAGAAATGCGAATGGCAATTTATTCAATTAAAAAATTAACCCAAAATTCATACGGTATGCACGAGTGAATAATTGAAACAAAATGCTGTAAATAAAATATAGAGCGAGAACGGTTCCCATTTGTTTAATTTGTTGCTTGAAAACGAGTATTTAACCCCTAGGGGCCCAATCACAACCTTTCTATTAAGATCCGGTCCAAAAATAAAATGTAAATCAATCATAGTTCCCATTTATTTAAATGTACTGTGTGTCCGTGTCCAAACTGTTGGAATCTTTATAAAATTTTGGGACTATTTTGGCGCCATCGCGTCAGTCTGAAAATCGAGACACAGTATATATATATATAATTGAACTCGTATTATATATTGCGTAAATAAACGACTAAGGAGTTAAAGTTTAACTGTTAAACCTCTAAAACTGGATAGCTACCATGGTACATAACATCCGATGTCGCGTGGTGGGGTTAAGCGTTTGGCCAATTTTTGTGAAAAAGTGAGACCTTTATATATTGTACTGTGTATTTTCCATATGAATATTTTTCGAACTACTGTATTTGGCAGAAGGTCACCGGAAATGACACGGCAAACAGAAAAAGAAACAAAACCTTGTTATTAGTTTTTTCTTATATCGACTTCTTTACAAATAAAAGTTAAAACTTAGAGCCAGAAAAAACGTCACAATTTGTATTATACACAACGTGAACTTAACCATAATTAAATTACAGGTTATAAGATCGATTAAGGCTCAATTTGGGACGCAATTAGCGAAAAAAAGAGGCGGCCATGGAAGATGTCATCTCATTTTACATTGACGTGATTGGTTAGAGGTGAACCAAATTAAAGGTTCGCGTATTGAAAAATACGTCTACCTCCTCCAAGGCCGTTTCTTTTTTTTATTTCGCGGAAAAAAAGAAATCAGCTCTGTGCCCTTCTCGTATTATTATGTACAGCCTGTGCCATTTTTCTAGGGGATATAAAAAATGTTGATCTTTCAGATCTCAGATTTTATTTCTTCAATGTATCAAATTAATTCTCAATAAATGAGTAAAAATTGTTCCGAAAAAAAAATTGCGTCCCAAATTCAGCCTTAATCGATCTTATTTTTTTAAAGACAATTATTTTTCTTTATTTGAGATCAAGGGCCCTAATTCAAGGCGCTTTTGAATCAAAAGTTTTGATACACAAAAATAACGCAAAAAATAAAGCAAAATCTTAAAATATTATAAAAAAAACGAGCGCGAACTTGGAATTATTTTTGTTGTCAATCATAAATTAGTACACGGGAATAATGCCTATGGCATGCCGCTATGTTAACAGTTTAGAAAACCGGCTTGTCTGTTGGCTTTATGGATTACCCGATATATTTTCCGATATCAGTGATATCGTTGGCAACGGAATTATTGCAATAACGCGAAAATAACCAGTGCGTTAAGTGAGATACCATTAATCTATGATAAGAAGTTCTACAAAGAATACACGTGTTGGTGATATGAGCCTTTATGGCTGTCAACGGATGTTTCATTTGCATATTATCACAGATAGTAAAAACAATGATACACATCGTATAATACGGCCCGTATTTGAAAACAATAAGTACTTACAACAAATTATTACTAGGTTGAAGTCAGGGATGAAAATCCCAATCACAAAATCACACTCACAATTACACTCACGGCGTGATTTCGGCGTGATTGTGATTCAAAACTTTGTGACCAAATGTGATTGTGATTGGACTGTGCTGAGTGTGATTTGGTGATATTGTGATTTTGTGATCACAAAATCACGCAGAATCATAAAATCACACATAATCACAAAATCATCCCTGGTTGAAGTTATTCTATGCTAAAATTTGTGTTTCTTCGACGAAAAACATTATATTTTGTTCAGTTTTATATCTTCCCAAAACATTGCACCCTTTTCGGGCACTGTGACGCCAATTTATCGTAAAGATCTAACATTTTCGCAGAAGGAATATTGGGACACAAAATAACGGCCAGACAGCGTTCGTTTATTCACACTTCTTATAACAAAATAAACCCGTGACTTCAGGTCGGTTATACAAAATGTCTCGCGCGAGACAAGTAGGTTTTAGTGGCCAATCAGCTCTCGTAGTTTAAAACAACTCGTTTATGCCTAAAAGCCATGAATTCACTGTAATTACTATTATTCCGATTATTAAAGTCACTCGCTTTATTATTTACCCCTAGAACGGACCCGTTAAAGTCAAAATTTAGGCCTATTCTTTGCACTTTTTATTTATTAACTTCACAACCCTTTCAAAGTAGAGTTTAAACGTCTTTATGACCATTCATTGATGCATCAAATGACCTATAAGACTCGCGTTCATTACGTGTAGCTTCAGAGGCGTGAACCAAAAATTTAATTATGCACTTGTACGGCAAAAGTGTGAGTGTCAACTCATCAAGTTCAAAATGCATTTCCCATGAGTAAGACGGGGTCATTTTTTTTCGTTTCTTTCATTTTTTTTCGTTAGCTTATTACAAATAGATTAACTGCTTTCGCTCGGGCCGTTTCTCCCTTAACTCC
>SCLG01000410.1:62260-81051 GCA_004367875.1 Oikopleura albicans
TTTTAGTTCTCGTTTGCATGCATATTGAACTTTACTAATATTTGTATTGCAACATCTAGTTCAACAACATATGTTCCATTTACAATCGATACTTCTTGTAGTTTTTTGTTTTGTTTTTATTTTAAGCGCAGTACATATACAGTACATATACATATACAGGCAGTACATATACATGAACGGTCTTTCGCGGAAAATACAAAAAAGGTTTTTCGCGGAAGAGGCAAAAAAACGCAATTTGCAGGAAAAAAATATTCGCGGAAAAACTTTCCGCAGAAAAAAATAAATGTTCTTTCGCGGAAAACGTTTTTGGCAGAAAAAGTCTTTGGCGGAAATTCCGCTAAAGAGTACGGTACTTACTTATATGTGGGGTAAAACGTGAACACAATGAATGATGAGGCGGACAAACTTCCGACTGATGTGTTAACGGAACTGTTTTAAATATGAGTTCAAAGGTTAACCCGAATTCTGACATTAATGATCACCCTCAAGTATTATTATCAAGATGACCAGAAAGAGGACCGAATAGGCTGGAGAATTTTGGAAACCGCTATTCCTTATATTGTGATACCGGAATGGCTGGATATTTTACCTTAAACACAGATAATCTCGAAATTTGTGGATTTTTCTGGGGTATTTTATAGACAGTGATATTTGTTTTTCAAATTGTATTTCAAATTCGTGATCTACGGTTTGAAGTTCGATTGTTGACCTCCAAATATTTTTTGTGTGTATAATAAAATTTTCAACAAAATGTCGCGTTTTCATACGAAAGCTCAGTACAATGTAATTTCCAGCCATTACCAGATTATATACATCTCTTGCTGGCCAATGTTCGCAAAAACTTCATTACAGTGGTGACTCCCTTAAGTGACGCAAAAAATTGGCCAAAAACGCGTCACTTAAGGGAGTCGCGTCACTTAAGGGAGTCCTGGTACTTAAAGGGCTATTTTTTAGATAAAAACGACATTTTTGTTAATATTTATTCGTTTTTAGCTTGAAAACAACTTTTTCGTTCATTTGTGTTCATTGTTATTTAAAAAAAGTCGGTGATTGACGCTTGTTTGGTAGTCTTTTTTATGAGTAACAATTCTCCGCTGGTTGTACCGACAACAACATTTTTTCCGGTACTATAGATAAATCAATAGTTTCTGTCACTAGTTCTAATTCCACATTGTCACTAAAATCTTCCTCTGTGAGGAAACGTTCACTGGTCACTGCCTCTTGGTCATCCTCATTATCGCACACATTCATAATTTATTCGAATCTTTTTAACTCAGCCGGCGTAACGCGTTTTTAACTTCAATTTGCGTCAATGTAGGTTGAAAAAAAATGAATGATTGGCTTTTACAGTACGCGGATCAAATTTCGGACCAAATGGGGCTATTTTATTGGATATCTTGATGAAGGGTGAAAATTCACAAAGATTCAACCTACGTTGACGCAAATTGAAGTTAAAACCGCGTTATTATCCATCTGAACCAGACCTTATCAGATAATAAAACATCTAGAGAAAATCTAGATTCTTTATTTTTTTTGTAAACAAAAATCGAAAAAAAACAAGAAAAAAACAAATGTAAAAAAAATTATCTGGAAATATTTTGTTTTCAAGCTAAATAACATTAACAAATCAATATCTTGAAATCCTTGATAAAGTAAGATAAAAAAAGATATTCTTCAAACTGAAAAAAAGACGTCACTTAAGGGGTGTTTTTTTAAATCGAAAAAAACGCGTCACTTAAGGGAGTCGCGTCACTTACGGGGNGGGGCGTCACTTAAGGGAGTCACCACTGTAATATATAAATGTTTTCGTTCGTGACAAAATTTAAAATCAGAATGGTACTAGTATAAAATTCTACATTCAATTTTTTTTTAATTTAGGGATTTCCGATAAAATTCCCAGGCACTGCGCTCTTTCATTTCCTGGGCTTTTACTCAAATAAGTCATTCTCAATCAGATAGAGATAGGAATTTCTGAAAAATGCAATAAAAATCTGGGAGATAACGGAGTACCGGGGAAAACTGTAAGATAATGCGTGACAATATAAAAGCACAGGGGATGTACTACACTATCTTACGGGGTAATCATCGATAACAAATTGTTCAAACTTGGTCACTACCCGATAGACTACCCGATAGACCCGATCGGATAGACTACCGAGTAGTATCTACTTGAGGTTTTTGACTTCCTAAGTTTTTGATCAAGTATTTCCAGTTCAAAATCTCATCGAAAACCCAAAACGAAATAATTTACCAACATCTTCGGATTCCAAGAAGGTACTTCAACTAAGTACTTTCAAGGTTGCGTTTGCGTTGCAAGAATGATGACTCGGTAAAATAACTAATATGCCAGACGAAAGAGGCGCCTTTCGAGAGTGTTTTTTCAATTCCCGCCCTTTCTTTCCCCATAAAATGAACACACTTCTCTTTTTTGATTTTACGTTTCCGACAAGTTTAGTGGCCATAAAATCCACTTGTTTTTTTTCTTGACTAAGTGAACTGTACCGCGTTTACCGCCTAGAATGATACACGGCTAGTATGCCTGTAGCATAGTATCCGTGTAGCATTTTAGGCGGTAAACGCGGTATAAAAATGCACTAATTTGTAGGCCGCGCCGTTTTTACTGTAAGAGCGCAGTGCTTAGGCGTATCACAAGAATATTTTATCTGATAAATAACTAGTCATTCACCATTTATCGGACGCTCATTTATCGGACGCTTACTCATTTATCGGACGCTTTTTTGGCCAAAATGGGGTCATTCTAATAAAACAATGACCTTTTTTGTGACGATGCTCATTTATCGGACGCTATTTTCGAGAACCAAAAACGTCCGATAAATGGTTAAGGACTGTAGTTTAAATTTTAATTGCGAACACTAATATGGACATATGCTGTGCTGGAAATTGTGAAAGTTAAGCCAGATAATGAGAGATGGATCAAAAAAGACAATGAATCCGAGATAACCAGACAAAATCCTGAAACCATTGACGAAAATACCATGGATATGCCATCCATATCAGGTAAATTCGTTTGCATACCGGTTTTGTACCGGTTACTTAGATTTACAACTACATTGAAAATAAGGACTCTATAGGTTATTTACAGTCAATAGACACGAAGGCCCCCTTTTTGGAATTTTTGATTGAACACCGATACATACTGTTTGTGGTAAATACTTTGATCAAAAAGTTACGTGAATCCAAACAAGAGATAGCGCAAAGGATCGACCGTGAGCATACGGATCATACGGATTGTACTGCTACGGTCACCTGTCCAATTGGTTAACCGTTAACCGGAACAGACACAAAACTTTTGTGACAAAAGTCAAACAGTCAAAAATTCAACAGAGACTTACCAGTCTAACTGCACCAAATTTTTTACTTCTTTCTTCAAAGTTTATTGGGTAACATCCTTTGAGGGACATCGTTGAGGGACGTTTAACCCTTGACCGAGGCTTTATTTGACAACTGAAGACGTCCCTAAGGACGGTCCGTTATAGGAGTAAGGACTACACAGACAAAAAAATTATACACGTATTTAGCGCGAGATGAGACTACTGAATTTTAACCAGCAAATCTTGAACTATGCTGCTATGAATAGCCTATGATAAAAGAACAATTTTCTAAATCTGTTTCTCCAAACTATACTGTATTTGTTTTAAACAATTTATTAATAATAAATGTAACAATACACTGCACAATTCTTGCTTGCAGAAAAATTAAGAACAAACGTTTAAAATTTATTTGTTGAAACAAATGATGTCTCGAGCGCCACTAGGTGCCGGCATAACGAAACAAAAACAACAATGACCATACTGTATCAGCCGCAAGTTTATTCAAAAATGTTTTCGAACCGTTGTAACGATGTGGATACAGGCTGTATCATACAGCAGGTGGAGAAAAGCGAAGGAAAGCAGTTATGCTATCCAATGAACGAGCTAGGATTATATTTAGAAGTTTAGGTTGAAGGCCCTGAACAAATAAATTATGAGCTCTCTGGTTGATTGGCTCCCCGCTTTGGCGAGCCTATGACATCAAACCAAAAACAAATTGGTTATTTGCTCCACCTAGTGTTCGTAACAGCGGTCGAAAATATTTTTGAGTAAATTTGCGGCTCATACCGTAGCGCGCTAAAGCGTAGATTGGAACGCCAACAAATTTTCGGATTTTCCCCTTGCCCATGATTTTGGCTGTGACTTCCGACCTGTATAAACTTTTCAATATATTAATCGACTTTCAAGTTAGGTAACAGAACTGATATTTATTGGGTTCTTGCTGAATTAAAATTTTCGCTAACAGTCATTCTAACAGTGATAATATATTTATTTTTTTAGACTTTTTCGGTTCCTGACGGTATCGTTAATCGTTTTCCACGAAGAACTAAAAAAAAACGATTATAAATTTTCAGTTTTCTCACAAGTGACAATTTACCTTTTGTGGCATAGAGGTAGAAAAAGTCGAGATAAAGCACGGTTTGGACACATCCGGCGACAACGACAATTTTGTCAAAATATCCCTCGTTTTTGTATCGGTAAATCCAATTGATGATGTAGAAAAATCTAAAATTTTATATAGTATCATTTATAGCTAGCATATCAACACCGGAGTGCGATTTATAACAGCAGTAAAACAGTTTTCCACGAACGGACAATAACAAAACATTATAGTGCGTAGCCTACGCAACGTACAGGTATAGGTGATGAATCATAAGAGCGTAGTGCGTGGCGATACAACATTAGAGCGCAGTGCGTAGGTGATGAAATATTACGGTTTCTAGGAGTATATCTTGAATTTTTTTAGAAAGGGCACTTTCTTAAATGTCTAAGAATATACGGCTTTACTGAAAGTTTAGCGCACCCCCGGTTGCCAGCCGGTATATAATTCATGCCCCCGGTAAAAATTCTTAATTTGGATAAAAAAAACGTAAAAGAAAACATTAATAACCTGTAAATTCCCTGGAAGAATAAGTAGTGGCTGGTAATGGTCTCGGCTTCTCCAGTTTGTGAAATCATCTGAAGTTGTGGAATAATCGCGACGGACTCGAGGTAAACAGAAAAGGTCCAAAGCACTTCCGAGGGCGAAAAGTCATGATGAACCAAAAACGCCAAAGCCACCGACGGAACAATAATAAATATCATACGGAAACTAAAAAAAAATTTAAAATCCTGTTGGTTGTGAAGAGGGTTCTCAGATCTTAATTATCTTGAAAATTGGCGAAGATAGGCCGGGACTGAACTCCCTAGTTGTGAGTAGTTGTAACACGAAAGGTATTTTCAAATCCTAGACCTAAAAATAGAAAAAATCGAAGAAACTGAAACTTTCAGGAATAATCCTAAAGTTTTAATTCAACCTTTTGCTTTAATAAACCAACTAAAAACGAAAAAATTTATTGGAAATTTTATGGAAAGCTTGATGCAGATATTTAGAGTTACTCATGTTATATGGCCCATATTATATGGGCCATATATAATTGGGCAAATTATATAAATGTTATTTTAAAATGATAATTCAATTTCAAATTTGTTTTACCTGTCATCATCCTTATTGTGCGTTGCTGCAAATTTACTGTAAATAAAATAGCACGTGGTGGCAGAGCAAGTGATGTAGATGACTTTCATGATGGTATTATACGGCGAAATGAAAACAGTGAACAAATCCAAATAACGAGTGATAAATACAGTGAAAAAGAGGACCTAAAATTTATGTTAAATTCTGTATATCATAAAGATACCGCGGCGCAGGGCCTGCGCAGTTATCTTGGAACTTTCGCATGAACAAAATCCGACATATGACGGAGCGAACGGGTAAATCTGCAAAAATAAAAGCGCAATTCCTAACCTTCAAAAACATCGGTCGGAAATTTGTAAAATATTTCGAAACAAAAAATGGAACACATGTCCGACCGATGTGTTCACAGAAGTATTTTATAAATGACATGTATTTACATGTTACATTGATGTAACATGTGTTAACATATAACTTATATGATATAAGATAGGTATTCCTGAAAAATTGGCCCAAAAATTTCCCAAAGATAACGGCGCGAACGGGAAAATCTTCAAAATAATGGGCGATTACATAACGGCGCATGGGGTTATTTAATAAAAATACGCTGGGCAGATAATTGCAAAGAAGCAAGTCAATAAGGCCAGGCTTGCATATAAATTGATCTCATGACTTGCTTATTTGTGATTATCTGCAGAGTGTGATTTTTTAATTGTAACAAATTGTATTTTCTATTCTAAATTCCAAAGGCAAACAAACTGTTCAACTACGTGTATAAAATAGTGAGAAATTCTGATTGGGAACTATTTTTTGTTAAACTTATTGGTACGTGGAAATTTATATAATCGAAAAAGCCACATTTGTAAACAAACAATTGGATTTCCAACTTGCTTTATCAAGTTGCGTGGACAAGTTTTCGGTCTTGGTACGAAGAAATGCTTCAATTCCAGTTCAATTCGATATAACCGGCGTCTTGTTAACCCCTAGGCGCCTATTTGCTACCAAGTAGGGATTGGGATGTACATATAACCCCCTGCGCAGTTATCTGGTCGTAATTCCCGCCCGTTCCCTCATCTGGCCGGAATTTTTCAGGAACCCCTATCTTTATCTGTTAAGCAATGTGCAGTTATGGTGTATTTTTTATGTGGCAAGATTTTTCTGAACAAAATGTTTGCCAGATAACTGCCCCGCAGAGGCTGTACCCGTTACAAAGAAGTCTGCTAAAAGGCTAATAAAACATGTGACCAAAAAAAACGGACATAAAAAAATCAATAGTTAATTTTCGAGTTAATTTGCGAGTTAATTTTCAATAATTAAAGAATCGTAAATAATTTTACGAAACCATAATGAAGAATTAATATGTTTTTCATAAAAGTCCGTACAAACATACTAAAAATCTTACCTGAGTTTTTCCCGAGAGACCCATGACAGACTTCGACTTCCATATCTTCGCTAAAAGCAGGAGGATTGCAAAGAGATGACTCAAATCCCCTGCTAGCCGAAATATATTCATTTTCTCTCAGGTCTAAAAACGAAAAAAAAATATTATTTTAACACAAAATCAGTATCACAAAAAAGTGAAAACAAAGTAGGTTTCACACCGGGGCGCAGAAAGAATAAAATGAAACAGCAACAAAAACCTCAATGAGTCAAATTTCAAACAGTAAATTTGTTAACTACGTGACTTTGTTTTCCCAATAAAAAAACGTCTCAAAAAGGCAACATAAAAAATAATAAAACGTCAAAAAAAAACTAGAAAATATGGGACTTTTTATTATTTTTTTTTTGTCTTTCTTGTTTGTTTCGGTAAAAAACGGCGAAATGCTGCAAAGATGAAAATGTACCTTCGGGGCCGATCGAAATGAAATAAATGCGACAGATAAAAATCTGGATTGGGTCGCGACCAGGTCCAAGTTCAGCATAATTAATTACAATTGACAATAAATTTCAAAAAACAATTTTTAAATACAATTAATGATTTATCAAATATAACATAATGTTAATTTAACAATATCGTATTCATTAATTTTATAATTTCTCTATAATTTTTTTTAACGCGGCAATACTAATGATACAAAATGGGTTTCATAATGAAAATTAATTAACTTTCGTGAGTATTTTTATTATTTTATGACTGATTGGCCGCGATAAATAATGGAAACCATTTTTTCTAGAACGCGTCCTTTGAAAAATCGGCAACTTTTGAGAGTTTCCACACCATATCTTCGCTATTGGGCGCTACAGGAAGAATAACGAAACAATACGGTATATTGTATACAATATATACCACATTATTTAACGCTGACTATTAGGTGCCGGATACAATCAACAAATATTTTTTTGGAAAAATGTTATTTTCCTATAAAAAACGAGTTTTATCGAATATTGTATTCTTAAATATGACTATCAGAAAATATGAGTTCCAGAAATATGACTATGAGAAATTGTGAATTTCGATTAATGTGTGACAATCCACTAATATTATACTCGAAAAAAATTNTCGACGAATTTCACATTATATGAAAACAACATTTGTTGTTACTAATATTTTCGCTGATGATTTTAGTCGAATGAAATATTATAGTGAAACAACATATGCGTTCAAGTTCGTCCGACGACTGTCTTTTCATAATACAGTCACTCACCGAAATAAGTTACACTCTAATCAGACAAAAATAGCGTTGTACCCAGTTTAGCATAAAGCTTAATGAACGCAAAACCGTTTTTTTATTATTTGAAACGGTCAACGGATTATTAATTTTAATTGAATTCGCGTATGTTAATCTGGTTGTGCACACGCCATTATGTTTCACACTATTTCTTTCAATTTGCGCTTTAAATCTACCAATAATCGTTTGTAATAAATTAGAACATATAAAGAATTTAAAATTGATATAAGATTACGTACAAAACATGCAATACACCCCCTACGCCGTTATCTGGCCACCTATTATCTGGCCGGATGACCCCCTCGTTCCTTAACCCGTGTTCTCCGCAGGGATACAAATTTATTTTATTCTCAAACCCTATTCTTCTTCTGTTGTGTGAAGCAGTTTTGTGCGAAAAATAACTTAACCCCCGTGCTTCACGACCACAAACGCCGAGACAATTTTTTTCCAATTTTTTATTTCTTAAATATTGGTATGATCCGCTTATGATATCAAAAATGAAGACGACAACATTTCGGTCAATTTTCGCGCTGAGTTCAAAAATGTAGAATTAAAAAATCGGAATGTCACCTTAACGCGACAGTGCGAAAAAACGTTCGAAATGGTGCTTGTTCGAAAGTGCTTGTTCTATTGCACACGAAAGTGTACATTAAATTCAGCAATTGTACCCTCTGCGCCCTTATCGTACAATAAACATTAATTATGAGTTTATGGGAGTTAGAGCTGTATTTTTGGTAGGTCGGCCTTAAAAGTGTTTAGTCTTACTTAATCAACACTGGTGAGCACGATTGTCTCAAATGTATTCGAAAACTTCACCCTGTGCTCTTATTGTACAGTGAAATCCCAAATTCGCTTAAAACTCCTAATTCGCGCATCAAAATATCCATGATCTTTGGTGTGATATGCACCGACAAATATTAAATAATATACATGAGTCAATTAAATTATGTATTACATTCGCTTAATCAATTTTACTGTCTAACTATTTAAAAATAAGAAAAATGTGGTGAAAATAATGGTGTAATAATATCCTTGGGTTACTACGCAAATTTCATTAGAGACTCTAAAATACTTGTCCATTCCCTTTTAGCTCCAAACGTTCTCCTGATATTTAGATTAAAGTCAAAATGGGTGGAACATAACGGCGTAGGGGGCGTAAAGGTGCAACAGAAAAATATTATTACACTTGTACACCGTTACTACGGGTTCAAAAATTGTCGTTCGTTAGCATTTATCTGAAGGCGTTCTCTTCATACTTAGATTCAAGTGAAAAAGATAACGGCGTAGGGGGTGCATACGTGTACTAATATACGTGTAATAATACGCAAAATTCATTACGTAGGGTGCGCCGTTATGTTTCACAAAAAAATTCCCAAAATAGTGAAACATAATGGCACGAACGGGAAAAGGTGAAACATAACGGCGTAGGGCTTAACGTACAAAGATATGTATTTAAGGAAAATATTTTATCAAAAAAGTGAAACATAACAGCCCGGGCGGGAAAAAATGAAACCTAATGGGGTGAAACATAACGGCGCACCCTGTGTATAATACACAATTTGGTTCTATAACCGTTATCCGTTCTATAACCGTTATCCTGCATATAGTTTTAATCGTTCTCTTGATATTTAGAATTAAGGGCAAATGTGGTAGCTAGCTAGCACATATGCGTACCACAGTTAAGGACCGCGGTTATATGGTCATTATTACGTGACAAAATGTTGTTTGTCAAAAATGTCGGCCAGAGCACGTGGTGTAATTAAAGTGTATACGTTGAGAACTTTCGAAGTCGCTTAGAGTGACAATTAATTGCGCACCCTGTGTACAGAAATATGATGTACAATTTCGTATTAAAAATTATTTAACAAAAATGCCAAAAAAAAATTAAGTTGCGCTAAAATTATACTCGTATACAGTTGACTTTCCTATAACATGATATTGTACAATCATGATCAACGTCGAAAACAAAACACAAAAATTATCACAATAAAAAATATTACAATCATAAAATATTAGTTCTAAAATTGTAAAAAACAATAATTGTAAACTCTCAAAGATAATCAACTTCTGAAAATATAATTAATAGAAAATGTTAAACTCGACTAACGTAAGAAAAACACATAATGTTAAATTCGTCGAAAATTCACATTCGAAACAAACTTTCGACGAATTTAACATTTTCGCAAAGCGATATTTGTTGATTGTATCCGGCACCGACTATCAGTAGTATTTTAGTTGAAACAAAGTGGAAATTCAAATCAATTTTAGAGATATCCGATATTTGAACGGGAGAAAAATGTCAGAATCATCAAAAGAATTACAAATTTTCCTGAAAAATAATTATTCGCAAGTTTTCGAAAACTTGCAATTCACAATTGAAATAATTTTGTATTTAGAATAAAAAAATTGTGAAAAATGCATAGGAAAATACTTGAAATTCAAAAATGTCAAATTTTGAGTAAAAACTTGAAAGTTTAAAATTTGAAAAGTTAACTTAACGTTTCAAAATTGAAAGTTAAACTCAAAATATTTCCCAGGTCGAAAAGCTCTGTAATACGGAGTTCATATGTATCAGTTTTAACAAATTTGTTCTACTAGTAAATTTGAGTTCTGTCTAATTGACACTGTCAATTTGACAGTGTGCACCAGGGAGTTAAAGTTGTAGCTAAAAATAGTTCACTAACAACAGCCGTTCTAATTAAATTGCAAATATGTTTCAATCATCAACTTGAACGATCAAATTCATATTCGAACTAAACTATATAATTCTTAATGGTGCAAAGCACCGACTTGGAAAATTTCCAAATATCTAGATGGTAATTTTAGATTTCATGCGGTGTTGTAAAAAATCAAAATCCCAACCGTAAACCAGAATAGAAGGACAATGTTCACTTTAGCGTTTTTTAACAGCATGAATGTTAAGCCTTCTTGATATTTAATATTTTCAGTCTAAGACTTCTGGATTCCGTTTCAAACCGATTTGTTAATTTAACCTTTTTACGTGGATTTGTTTTTGGGTTTTCAAATAAAATATATTCGAACGCCATTTTATACGAACACAGAAGTTTTAATTTTTTTCTTTTGGTTAAAGGTCGTTTTAATATATTTTCCCTTGTTTTTTCTATATATTACATTCATTTATTGTTATCTTATTTAATAATTTTTATAATTTTTTTTTTTCAAAATTTATTTTTTTTTTCAAAAAGCCTCGGCGTTTGTTAACCCACGCATTTTTATGAGGTTATCTACATGATCACATCAGCAGTATGTGTGAGCCAGGGGTCGGTACATTCGATGTTTTACCTAGCCGACCCAACCCGGAAACCGCGGGTTTTTGAGTCGGGTCACAGACCCGAGCTAAATTAGAGGTCGACCAAAAACCCGACAAAAAACTCGGGTCTCGAAATTCGGGCCAAAAAACTCGGGTCTAGACCCGAGCAAAAAAGTCTATCTAACCCGCACCGGACCCGACTCGGGTCTAGACCCGAAATCCGGGTCTAATTCTAAGGCTTAATTTAGTTTCTTAAAATATTACTTGTTAATGAAAACTCGAACATGATCTTTTAGAGACAATTTACGTCATTTCATTGACCAATTTTTACAGAGGTTTTCCGACAGGTAAAAAAAGCAGTGCTGTTTTTAAGTATTTACAAAAAATGCGCGAAATCCAAGGGTGATAATGAGATGCAAATCTTGGATCCCAGATTTACAGCGAATAAATCGCCTGACGAAAAGAGTTTTGACGCGATGAGTTTTTATCTGAGTCCGCGGGGAGCTCGGGCGGCTGCGTCAGTTGCGGATCCCGCATCGTTTCTCTCTCGGCACTCGAACCATCGCCACTTTCTCGCCTATTTTCATCTCTTTTTTAAAACATAATTAGTATTTCACTAGTTATCCAAAACCTAATTCAAATGTGCACTTTCCCGATATATCGTTTTATTCGGCCATTTCTATGGTGGTTTGTCGCATACAGGCTGGACGGTATAAGAAGCGACCAATTGTTGACAAAAATTCNTTTTTTTTAATTTTTTGGAATTTTGATGAATATCAACCATTTGGTTATGTTTATTCCTAAACTGACGTATAGAAATATTTTTTCTATAAAATAATGTCTTTTTGAACTTTTTCTCAGCACTTTAAACTAAGGTCTTATTGTGGACAAAAATTTACAGAGGTCCATTCAGTTTTTTCAAAGTGCATTAAGGTATAGTCAGTTTTAGGCTTGACCTAATAACCAGACTCCTGTAGTACTGCAAGCATTTTTAATGTGAAGATTAATGCATCTTTAAGGATGTTAGATATTCTGGAAAGACGATATTATTGGAGAAAGGTGCAAATCATCATTAAAGAAAAGGGTCCCAATGATAAACTAAAATCGAATTTATGTTATCAATGTGTGATGGGTGGCGTTTTACGAAAATGCAAAAAATGCTGGAGATCATTTCACTATTCTTGCGGTCGTCAATTTCACACAGTAAGTCTCTCGGTTCAAACGTACAGGGGGTCTGGTTAATAATGCTAGATAATGCTAGCTTACTACTCGTCACGTTTAATACCCTCTGGGCGGTTATGTGATCAGTCGTTATTTCCATAAAATTTATAAAATGTCACATTTATTTTTCCATATGGAAAATTTTATTTCGTTTCCCATAAATTTGTAATAAAATTTTTTACTGTACCTGGTTAATTGAAAAAATGTGGGAAGTTTTCTCTGATTCCGTTTCCTGCGTTATCTTGATTATCTAAATTTCTGCGTTATCTAGAGTATCCGATGACTTTGCTCCTTTCATACGATTTTTTAAAACAATTTTGAGTTTTTTCTTTTTCTTGTTTAAGAAATTATTGAAAATTTATTGAATTAATTTTTAGGGTGAAAAAGAATGCGGAGTCTGTTCAATACACGACCTGGTTAAATACGACGTTAAATTGCAATTAGAATTATCTCCAATAATTGAAGCCAGGGTTTTACAAAAAGTTTTTTTTTGACGCAAGGAATGGAATCAATTGATCAAATTTATCATATGTAATTTTTAAATTTTGATATAAAATCCTTGTTAATTTTTCAAACCCTGATTAAAGCTATGAGAAAAATTCCGGCCCCTATAAAACGAATAATCGGCATTGATGACCTTGGATTTTTGCATGACGCCACTGAGATCAGTTATCTGACTTGTATTGATTTAATTTATTTTCATAAATTAATTTACGGTCTGTCAGAAAAGGAGCGGGTCAAATACTGTATATTATTGATATTATATCATCGAGACGAGGGTCAAAAGTTTATAACAAGCCTTTTGCTTTTTTTTTATCGGAAACAGATGATAAAATGCTGAAACCGTCGATTTTTGGATTATTATAAATATAATGTGTAACAGATTTCTCATGTCTTTTTTTTCTGTTTTTTTTTATTGCACCGTAATAAATTCAGTTTTCAGAAAAAGGTTAGCAAAAATCATGTCCTTTGAAACATTTTCTGAGGAGATCATGTCTTTTTGATCATTTTTTCTAGCATTTTAATGCTTTTTGGCCTTTTGATTATTGAGGGGCCTTAATTTGACCTTATGCACAGAGTCTGGCTTTACGTCGCGCTGTTAGGACAAGTGCAAAAGTTTCGCCGGTTTCACCAAAAGTTTCACATACAAGCAAGAAACAGAAATCCAATGATAAATCCACGCAGACAGACTTAATTAACAGGGTTCGAAGAAGAAAGAAGTTCACACAACCCGGAAAGCCCGAGTTTATGATGGTCAAAGGTAGGGTGCCCGGAACTTTTCTAAAGAAATGAAAAATTTCAAAAGTGCCCCATCAAAAAAATGGACATACTAGCGTATACAACTCGATCCACTGGTAAAAAAAACTTCAAAGAGGGCTCCCGAGTTTTAACGCCTTAAACAATTGTTTTTCTACAAGTCGACCAGAATTACATGTAGTCTATTTTTGGATACTTCGAATTTTCGAATAACCTAAAACAATTATAACAAATGGCCCCCGCGCACCCTAGTAAAAGATAACACATTACAAGAGACGTTTTCCAATATCTTGAAAGATAGAAAGATCTTCGTAAGCGAAAACCGCGGCGAGGATCTAAATTTCAAAATTACGGGATATCCCCATGCCGCATGGGCCATGCGGCTACTGAATTCATGAACAAGATAAAAATAAAGGAAAATAAAGAGCTTCGACACAAACTTTACACAAGGCCGCAATGTTTCAGTAATGGTTCGAAATTTTACTATTTTATGATTAAGCCCAAAGTCTGGGCCCAATAAGCCCCTTCTTCGGAAGCCTTTTTCTTGGAACAACGTTCAGTAAACCTTAGCATTACAGGGGGTCTGGTTATAAGGTCACAAGGTGTGACCGTTATAAGGACAAGTCATCTTTTTTCACATAAGTCAAGTCATTTTTTTCTTGCACTAAGGTCAAGTCAATTTTTCGTGAAGCATGGTTTTTGGGAAAAAATCTTTTAAATCATGTCTTTTTACACTTTTTATCTATAAAATAATGTTTTTTTGAACTGTCTCCAAGCACTAAGGTCTTAATGTGAACAAAAAGAAATTAAGATCGTTATAAGGTCAAGTCATTTATTCCAAATTGCATTATGGACCATAATTTATGGTCAAATCATTTTTTGCGGCTTGACATTATAACCAGACCCCCTGTACGAATTAAAATCAAAAATCAAGTCTCGATCCTTATATTCAGTTGTCAAAAAGTTGCACAGTGGCAAATCGGTTGTTGCTTTTTACACAGCTACTGCACCGATTGTTTAGACAAGCACGATTCAAAAAACCTCGGTTGTCCGGAAACCCGACCATCTCCCGAAAAAATATCCGCAAACCGACAAAAAATCGAAGAATTGTTTTTCATCAAAAAAATAAGCAAAATAAGCAAAAGTGAGATTGAGAAGTACAGATCTTTCAAAGTAGGCAACAAAAAAAGAGAATTCGACAATCGGTTAATGTACAAGAAAAATCCGCTAAAAATATATGTCAAACAGATTATTACGACGGATATGGATTCCACAAACGTCAATTCCGATGATGACCTTCAATTGTAAATATTTAGAGAACTTCACTGACATTCAAACGTTTTCCCTTTACACTTGCTGTGTAGTGCAGTGTGCACTTATATGGTCCAAATTGATTGATGGTATAGCGTTGGAAGCTTGTAAAACTGAACCATACTCTTCAGATCATTATTATTGCGACTGAATATTTTATTTCGCTTTGACGACTTGTTTTCCATTATACGGTGTGGTCCAACAATTAATCAGACAGCAAATTTTTACACGCAGTTTTTTTATGTTGAAACAATATAAAATTGCAGGCGAANAAACAGATTATTACGACGGATATGGATTCCACAAACATCAATTCCGATGATGACCTTCAATTGTAAATATTTAGAGAACTTCACTGACATTCAAACGTTTTCCCTTTACACTTGCTGTGAAGTGCAGTGTGCACTTATATGGTCCAAATTGATTGATGGTATAGCGTTGGAAGCTTGTAAAACTGAACCATACTCTTCAGATCATTATTATTGCGACTGAATATTTTATTTCGCTTTGACGACTTGTTTTCCACTATACGGTGTGGTCCAACAATTAATCAGACAGCAAATTTTTACACGCACTTTTTATGTTGAAACAATATAAAATTGCAGGCGAAAATTTGCGCTGGCTGATTAATTGTTGGACCACACAGTAGTGTGTTTACTATAAATTTACGCTCAACGTAAAGGCAGCCCCGTAACACGAATTCAGAATGTGGTTCAGTTTGACTAGGTTCATTTATTTTAATAGCCCTGATATTATATCAGTCATATAATAAGGATATTCGATGAAAATAACACTAAATGGTGATCAAATGGTTTACCTTTAAAAGGTATTAGAGGACCTACATAGCTCATGTATGGTATATATCATGGGCCTTATAACCATCAAAACTTCTGTGCTTATCAGTGTTGTAAACGCTTTCAACACAACTTCCTATTCACTGCCCTCAACATAATAAACCTTCACGGAAATTTACCTTGTTTTTGTATATTGTTTATTCCTGCCAAGGAAAGTGTGCCGGTTATAAAGTCGAATATTTGGGTGAGCAAGAGCATTTAACTGCTTTTTGTAATTTTGATGTCTACCATATAACCAGACCCCCTGAACTTCAGGCCCTGAAGGGTAGCTTGTGATGCCGATGTCATCCTATGGCTTAAACGCAGAAAATAACCTTCAACTAACAATTTTTCAGATGGTTATAAGGTCAAGTCAGTTTTTTTCTGCGTGCATTGAGATCATGACAGTTTTTTTAGGGATTTGACCTTATAACCAGACGCTCTGTAGTAATTAAAAAAAGTTCATTTGACCTTCTAACTTATAAGCACGTCCCTGTATAAATAAACCGGTTAATATAGAATGTCGACAACGGCCCGCGCTCTTCGTCGAGCGCATAGAAAAATAGTTGTGGACGAAGGCAAACTGCCTCCAAAACGAAAAATAGCCCCTGTAAAAAACGAAGATATAAAGCCGCCAAAATCCCAAAAGATAAAGTCTGAATATTTTGGCGGCAAAACAATAAAACCGCCCGACAATTGGAAAGAAGTGTTCGATAATATTTATACAATGCGCTCAAAGCGTGACGCTGCCGTTGACTCGATGGGTTGTGATAAATGTTTCTGTGAAAATGCGAGTGAAGTCGAACGGCGATTTCAAATATTAATTGCGCTGCTTATGAGTTCACAAACCAAAGACGAAATTAACTCCGCTGCTATGATCCGCTTAAATCAGCGCTTTAACTCGCTTAGTGCGGAGAAAGCGGCAGCTGCTAACGAACAGGAACGGGACGAGTTTTTTTGTCCGCTTATGTACAGTTTGTTATAAGGTCAGCCATTGGTGTCGTTATATGGTCAAGTCAGTTTTTTCAGGCACTAAGGTCAAGTCCTTTTTTTTTTTGAATAGCATGTTTTTGGGGAAATTTTTTAAAATCATGTCTTTTACGTTTTTTTTGGATGAAGACCTCCCCCCGCTGGCACAGTTTTTTTTATAAATCATGTCTTTTTACACTTTTTTCTGTAAAATCATGTCTTTTTGAACTTTTTCCAAGCACTAAGGTCTTACTGTGTAAAACAATTTCAGGTTGGTTGTAAGGTCAAGTTAGGTTTTTCAAAGTGCCTTAAGGTCAAGACAGTTTTTTAGACCTTGACCTTATAACCAACCCCCCTGTAAGGTTTTTGTTTTGACAACAAGGTCGATTGGTTTTTTGTTTGACCTTACCTTTTACAAGAGAAATTTTTTGGTGTAAACCAGTCAAAAAGGATAATGAGAATAATCGTTTTCTGAGGAAGTAGCCGATCTTATCAAACCGGTGGGATTCTACAAAACTAAAGCAAAGAATATAATCAAAGTTGGGGCTATTTGCCATGATAAATACAGCGGTGACATTCCAAATACAATCGAAGACCTCAAAAGTTTACCCGGAATTGGGCCGAAAATGGGCTACATAGGGTACGGTGTTCAAATAACTTTATTTCATAATGTGGTGCCCCTTTGTAGAATTATTTCCGTTTGGACAAATTACCTGTTTTTTTTATTAAAAAAATTGAGACCGTCAGTTAAATAGTGTTGAAATAAGGTTGAGCATCCATATTTCTAAAATTTTATATTAAGGGTAGNCCAAATGCGACGCCACTAGAGGGCTTTTCTACCGAAGCTGGACGCAAATTTACGTATCCAAGTGACTTTCCAAAACGCAATTATCAATTAGCCTGTGTTCGAAAATGCATCAAAAATAATACGCTAGTATGTTTGCCGACCGGAACCGGGAAAACGCTCGTTGCCGCTGTCGTCATTCGAAACTTTCTCGATTGGTATCCCGATGGACAAGGTAAATTTTTTTTTCTATAGAAATCATGTCTTTTACACTTTTTTTCTATAAAGTCATGTCTTTTTACACTTTTCTATAAAATCATGTCTTTTTTAACTTTTCCCCAGCACTTTAGGGTCTTATTGTGGAAACAAAAATTCAGGTTGGTAATAAGGTCAAGTCAGTTTTTTCAAAGTGCATTAAGGTCAAGTCAGTTTTTTAGACCTTGACCTTATAACCAACCCCCTTGTATAAAATCATTCCTTTTTGAGTTTTTTCTCAGAACCTTGAGGTCTTTTTTTACTGGTCGAACTTTTTCTCAGATGGTTATAAGGTCAAGTCATTTTTCACAGCGCATCAATGTCGCGTGAGGTTTTATGGCCTTGACCTTATAAACAACAGTTATTACTACACTTAACTACATTTATAATTTTAGTGATTTTTATGGCCTGGACGAAGCCACTTGTTCAGCAGCAAGCGGAGAGTATTGTTCGTGACGCGGGTATCCCATTTAAGGACCATTGCGTTCTCACGGCCAAAACGAAGCATCGTGAGTCAATCTGGAGGTCACATCGTTTTTTCAGTTGTATTCCGCAATGTGTCGTTATGGATATTGAGGCCGGATTTATTAATGTCAACCGAATACGACTCGTCATTGTTGATGAGGCACATCGGGCACTTGGTGATTTTGCTTATTGCCAAGACTTGGGTATTTAATTTATCATATCGCTATATGGGGTTATAAGGTCTCAAATTTCAT
>SCLG01000410.1:87127-117646 GCA_004367875.1 Oikopleura albicans
TAGCCAATAGGAGGCGCCTATAAAAATCATGAGCCAATAGGCGTGGCTTGTAATTCAGTTACAGACCCGCCGCGCCTAAGGCGCTGGGGTCTGTAACTGCTTATTACATGGGGCTGGTTAAATGTTCACAAAGTGTGACCGTTATCACGGTCAATTTTTTGGGGCTTGACCTTATAACCAGACCCCCTGAATGCCAAATGCGCTCTTATTAATGCGCGTGACTAGTTGTTTGCTTAAATCGATTTTTGTTTTCTTGCAACAGTTTTTATAGCCCATATAAAGGCTCAAGAGGAGCATGTATCTGAACCTACGAAATCGAAAAAGTTAACGGATGAGGAAGATTGCGCCGAGCTCTTGAAAATGATCCAACGGCGACGTGATGGATTCATTATCGACGATATTGACGAGTTTGACCCAATTGAAATCACGGACGAATTCATCACGGCGCAAAAATTATTGAATGGCAATTACGTAGAGCAGATAACCGTACTGGCCGATCGACCTGAATATGCTTTTCTGCTCGCAAAGAAACCGCAAAATGAACCGCAAATGGACGTGGACAATGTTTCAATGGACATAAATCCGGTTGTAAGTCTAGTTGAAGAGGATGCATTTGATGACGACGCTTCATTTCTGGAGGCTGCTTCGGTCACTTTGAATATTGACTCAAATAGTGGATCAAATAATGGATCAAATACTGGATCAAATACTGGATCAAGAACCGGAATGGGGACAGCAGATTTTCCGTGCCCCACGTCATCAAAAAAACAGTTTCCCATGTCCCGCCCCAATTCATCAAAAACTACTACTGTGCCCCAAAATGACGTGATTGAAATAATTGATTCGGATGAAGACGACAAGCTGGTTGAGAACGAGCCTTCTAAAAATCAGTGTTTTTCTAGAAACCGAGTAAATTCATCTAGAAAGCCGCTAAAAGCTACGGGCGAGCAACATGAAGCGTCTATCAACCGAATGGATTCTTCTAGAGTGCAAAATGCTTCTAAAAGGAATCAAAATTATGCTGTGAGAAGTCAAAATGATTCGCCAAGTGTTGCCCCGGCAAATACTGAACCCGGAAAAAGTGAGCCAGCAGCCGAAACACGAGATCGTATCCAATCATATGATTCCTTGGAGGACTGCTGGCATGAGCCAACCGTAAAAGTAACACCAGACGCCAAAAGTGGTGATACAACATCTTTCGAACTTGATTGGACAGAAATCGATCTAAGTATTGACGCGGGTCACGGTGATGAATGGTCGGCCGAGGACCCTGATATCGAATCTGACCCTCATGACACCAATATTAATCCCGACGGTGACATTTCCGATGACGGGTCAAGGTCACCGGTTATCACTTCCCAGTGGCGGCCTGATGAATCCGTGGCCAAAGCAGCTGATGATGATGATTTTGACGACCCCCTTCCCAGTCAACTCGTTTTTAATAATAATCAGCCCGGTCCTAGCCGCATCGAACCGGTTAAATTTAACCAACCACTACCCCCTCCTATGAACCGAAGCGGCGCTGCCAATGATAATGATGATGAATTTGAAGATGATGATTTTGACACACTTGTGGGTGAAAATTTACCAGATCAGCGCCCGGTTAACGGCAAACCGCCTGGAAACATGCATTTAATCACAGAGGCCATGTGTGAGGACAGCGCAACTGATGATGAGTTTGATGAGTCAATTTCAGGCATTTGGATCTAATAATGAATAAATGATACGGATATTTAAAACACAAACACCGACCCTTATTCAGCCCACTCCCTGTATATAGTACCTCCCCTCTTCAGTTATAATTTAACACTTATATTTAACTCATTTATGCAGTTTCCATCCAATCTCGGCAGGGGATGTCTCAAATTTGATAAGTAATCAAACGGTTAAAGAGAAAACGTTCAATTACAATTCGGTATCGTTCGCTACCCAATCACGGCCCCTTATTCATCCCAACAATCGCCATGTCGACGATACGGTGCAGATAAACGAAAATGAAGTTTCATATTTGAAGGATTCTTTTTGTGTTTCCGATCGCTCAGAAACTCCAGAAAAGCCCTCGACCGAAAGCCTGGATTGTTTTGTCACGCCGAAAACGTCGAAAAAGAAGAAAAAACGTCGAAGAATTATTGTGTGCGATAGTCAAGATAGCGAACATTCAACGTCACCGGTTAAAAATCTTGCGTCTCCTGGAAGAAATTCGTCTGCTGGAAGAAGTTCGTCTCCTGGAAGAAGTTCCTCTGCTGGAAGAAGTTCGTCTCCTGGAAGAAGTTCCTCTGCTGGCAGAAGTTTGTCCTCTGGAAAAAGTTCCCCTTCTGGAGAAAGTTCCACATCTGGAACAACTCATTCTCCTGAACACATTACCTTATTAACGCCAGCACCAATTGAAGAACTCCCATGTGTCAGCTGTAACTTGCCGAATGCGACCACGGTAGTTATCTGTCAATTTTGCGGCTACGATAATAACGGTAAATATCTAGTGAATATTTATGAACATGTTTTTCATAAATTGGACTTAATAAAACAAACTATCCAATATATATTTTTTTTGACGAAATTAACAGAAGTTCTGTCACTGTGTTATAAGTTTTTCGCGTTTTTTTTTTCTAAAAACACGTTTTTCGAGTAACCACTGTGTTATGATTATGAAAGCTTTATAGAAGAAAAGTTACTTTCTACCTATAAAAATGTTTTTGCTTAACTCTCAGGGGAACGAGTTTTTGGGAACCCGTAGGGGGGAAATGCGTGTATATAAACACGCACTTGAAATATTCACAATAATTCGAAATAATTCAAAAAAACTGGTAAAACCAAGTTGTAGAGCTGGTTAAACTACGTCGATCTGACGATTCAGAAATTGATTTGGACCAACACGGCCCCCTAGAGAGCTGTTTGAAATCTCCAACCTACGCAAAAACACCGTCAATCGGATTTTCTCGAAAAGTTGAGGGGGGGTCAGCAATACCCGTTTTGCCCTACGGGGCCTCCATATGCCTTAAATCGACGAAACAACAAGTTGCGTGTCTATATACACGCATCTCTCCCTGGAAGTTAAACAAATTTTAATCCCTTTAAAATTAATCACATGACTCCAATTCCCAAAATTTTCACTTTTTTTCATTTATGATCAACAAGTTTCCTAGTCGTATATTAAGATAATGAAAACCAAATTCGATGTTCCAATCCTAATTGCGGTTATTGGAATCAAAAAAATTGTATGGCTTGTTCAGCCTGTGGCGGCGCTCTCAAACAAACGCCGAAAATAAATAAACTGAAAACGAGGAGACCGTTGCGGGAAGCACAGTCGCTTATGGTTGAGTCAAACATTAAACAACCCAATCCGCCCTCACGTCGGTCGTTGCAAGAACTTGCCGCCAGAGATCGAAATTAGGACTGTGCTACTGTACCGGTCCGTAAATGGGTGGTGGTTATAACATATAAGTTCTGATATTTTGACCTCTATAAGGTCAAGTCATTTTTTTAAGTTTTGCACACGATGGAATATTTGGTTATATTAGACTATGTCTGTGTGAACGTTTTTGAGACACGTACATTGTTTTCAAAAATCGTTATAGCCTATAACTAGGATCCGAACGGCCCAAAATCGAGAAATTTTTCCCCTGGGAGTTAAGAGCCAAAAATTTGTGTGCTCACTAAACCAGCCACGCTGATCATTTTGAGGCGTATCTCGACAATTTAGCTTAACTCCTCGCCGCTCATATGTGAAAAACAANAAAACTGGTAAAACCAAGTTGTAGAGCTCGTCAAACTACGTCGATTTGACTATTCAGAAATTGATGTGGGCCAACACGGCCCCCTACAGAGCTGTTTGAAATCTCCAACCTACGCAAAAACACCGTCAATCGGATTTTCTCGAAAAGTTGAGGGGGGGTCAGCAATACCCGTTTGCCCTACGGGGCCTCCATATGCCTTAAATCGACGAAAAAACAAGTTGCATGTCTATATACACGCACTTCTCCCTGGGAGTTAAAAAAAATTTTAATCACTTTAAAATTAATCACATGACTCAAATTCCCAACATTTTCACTTTTTTCATTTATGATCAACAAGTTTCTTAGTCGTTTATTAAGATAATGAAAACCAAATTCGATGTTCCAATCCTAATTGCGGTTATTGGAATCAAAAAAATTGTATGGCTTGTTCAGCCTGTGGCGACGCTCTCAAACAAACGCCGAAAATAAATAAACTGAAAACGAGGAGACCGTTGCGGGAAGCACAGTCGCTTATGGTTGAGTCAAACATTAAACAACCCAATCCGCCCTCACGTCGGTCGTTGCAAGAACTTGCCGCCAGAGATCGAAATTAGGATTGTGCCACTGTACCGGTCCGTAAATGGGTGGTGGTTACAACATATAAGTTCTGATATTTTGACCTCTCAAGGTCAAGTTATTTTTTTTTAATTCATGTCCATAAATAACACAACAAACTAAGGAATATATTTTCAAAAAATTAGCTTTCTAGCAAAAACGATTCATAATCGTCTTATAAAAATGTGTTTATGTACAGGGGGTTGGTTATAAGGTCAGCCATTTGTGCCGTTATAAGGTCAAGTCAGTTTTTTTGCACTAAGGTCAAATCAGTTTTTTTTCAAGATAGATCATGTCTTTTTTCACTTTTTTTGGGTGAAGAAAATGGCGTTGGTTATAAGGTCAAGTCAGTTTTCAAGAATGCATTTAAGGTCAAGTCGGTTTTTTTTTACCTTGACCTTATAACCAACCCCCCTGTAGCAAATTTTGGATTTTACACAATATAGTTTTTTGTCAACCAGTACCGGTCCTAATTTCGAACTCTGTTTTCAGCAAACTCAAACGTTTCCTTCCTCCAACCTACCAGAAGCCAAACGGAAAAACTGGCATTTGACTTTTTTGGTACCTTCTCCAAAACAAGCCCAGAGTATGCATTTTTCAGGGATTCAAAACAAATCTACGGCATTACATGTCGTGAGTCACTGCCGGCTACTGAGGGATTATCAGTAAGATGCAACGGTGACTTCGGCATTATCTTAATTTATCTGTATTGTCGAAAAATGTCGAAAACCGTACGCAAACTAAGATTGAAAAAATTTCGACAAGCGTGTACAAGCCGCAAAAATACACAAAAGGTTGCCATGTTGATATCGCAGCACGAAGACAATGTACCAGAAATTTCCTCCGAAGATTTTTCGGGGCATCCTTTTCAAATTATTTGCACAAAAAATCTTAGGTGGTTTTCCTTAGAGAGACTTTAGTGACTAAAGTTTAGTCATTAATGATTATCATTTCATAATATACTTTTTAGGGGGTTAAAACGACTGGCATCTGGGCCGCTATTAGGACATTTTTTATGGACAAAAATGATATCCTACAAGGGAGTCTTGTTATAAAGTCACAAGGTGTGACCGTTTTAAGGTCAAGTCAGTTTTTACTGGCACTAAGGTCAAGTCAGTCCTTTTACGCTTTTGTGGATTACAACCCTGTCATTTTTTTCTCAAAGACGTAAGAGAGATTGGGGTTGTCCTCGATTTCACCTTGGGTAATTTTGTATTAGAAAAAAGTCCCATGAAATGAACAATGTTAGTTTCCCTGAATCGAAAACCACCCAAGCCAAACCATCTCGGCGATTGTTCAGTCGTACGAAGAAGCTATGTTGATGATAGAATAAATGACACTATATCTTCACATCTACCTCCTGTATATATTTACACTACCTGCATAGATACATATTTCACTGATACACTCCACCTTTCAATCCAACCCGGTTAATGTTCATAGCGCTCCCAGCTGAGAAAAAATAGATGTGTCTGTAGACAGTCTAAAAAACTACCACAGTTTTCTACCTATTAGGTAGTTATAAGGTATTCTACCGGTTGAGTTTCATGAAAATCGGCCGAGCGTTTCTAGATTGTTTGTAAATTTCTTCGATTGATTTATCAGAGTGCCTTTTACTTGTGTTGCTAGATCTCCAGAATCCAGAAATTTACAAACAGTCTAGAAACGCTCGGCCTATTTTCATGAAACTCAACCGGTAATACCTAATTAGTAATTGGCAATTACTAATGAGTACAGAGTTAGTTATAATGTTAGACATTTAGGCCGTTATAAAGTCAAGTCAGTTTTGTTGGGAAGCATACTTTTTGGGAAAAATCTTTAAAATATTTTAAAGTTTTTTTTCGATGAAGCACACGGTTAAAAATTCGGGACTTTCAGATTTTGTTCATAAGTTTGTCACGTTTTATCCCTCAAAATGAGACCGCTCTGTATTATTCTTGTGGAAGCGCAATCGTTAGTTTATATGTATTACTCAATGTAATTTAGTTCTAGATATAAGTATGTCGAAAAGGCAGAAGGTACAGTACTCTGGAATGGGCGAAGAGCCAAAGTTCCTCCAGGCTTTCAAGGCTAAAGTCGGCTACCAGGAGCCCGAGCCGGAAGAAGAACTTGAGGCCAAACGAGCTCGACTTACAAAAGAGTTCGACGACCGAGAAATGCCCGACGAATTACCCCAAGTCGAACTTGGAAAGGGTGTTTCCGCCGCCGAGGCCGAAAACTTTTTACAGAGGTTAGCACAGTTTTAGCCAATCAGGCGATATTTATATAAAAAAAATGTCCTTTATGTCCGACATAATATAATTTCAAGTCCAAAATTTATTCAAAATGTTATGAAGGAACAGTACTTGAAAATTTATCGGAACGTTTATCCAATTTTTATTCAAGTATGTATCCAAAATGTACTTAAAAACAAAAATGTATTTGAAATTTTATCTAACAAACATTTGAATTTGTTGATTCAATTAATTCAAAATTTTATTAAAAGGTATTCAGAGCTCGGTAGAATTTTTTTTTCTTCCATACCCGAGTGCCATTACCCGCGGGTATTCTACCCGCAGGTACACTTGCGCCCGGGGTATGGAAAAAGTTGAACTCGAAATTACCCGAGTTGGGTTGTACCCCTTTTTTACCCGAGTGATTAAAAAGGTGTACTCTTCCATACGGTACCATACCCCACCATTGATAGTTACCCGAGTTAACCCTCGTCCGCGGATAAGGGTACAAAATCTGCCGACCTCTGAAGCTATTAAAAGTTTTAATGTAAAACAAGATTTAGAAATATAAATTTATATTTGTATTTCCAGTAAAAAAATGAAAAATGACTTCAACAACTTAAGTCAAAAAGTTAAACCGGAAATGTTGCTACTTCTATCGATATTTTATGTTGTCTTGTTAAGGGATCTGGATTCGCAAAAAGAACAAGAGAAAAAATCGAACGAAACAGCAGAATCGGACCCAAAAGATACAAAAGAAGAAATACCTCCTGCTGGTTCTAACCCGGTAGCAAATATCGACGATCTGACCAAAAAGAAGCAGATTATTGCACAAGTCGGTCTAAAGAAAAGTACCAAAGAAAAAAAGAAAAAGTCAAAAATGAAAGCGGTGAAAAACCGAAAGTTATTATCATTTGATGACTGATCAAATTTTTCTGTATTATGTTGTTCGCACCGGGTTGTTTCAGAGAGTTAACATTGGGGACAAAGTTTATATAATTTCCGACATTGTCATAAAGACGGATGTTTTCCTAATATTTTTTTTCTGAAATGCGTCGATGCCTTTTTTCTGACTGCCGTGTTTCTAAACAAAACAAACAAAATACAAACCTTTCAAATTTACGTTTAGAAAAAAGCCTATGTCAAAGATTTTCAAAGCCGTACAGAAAGCGGTCCAAGAAATGGGGCCTAAATTGCCTGGCCCGGAAGGAAAAATGTTGGCCAGAACGAAAGTTATTGACGTTCAGCCAGGTATTGGACTAACCTTTTACATCCCCACCCTCTAAGTTAGAAAAAATATCTCATGTATATACTATAGGCTATATATATATATATTGCTATAGTCTATAGCAATTACCGGGATTTTTAATTGATCTTATTGTATTGAAAAATGGTTAAAACTCAAGACTAGTTTCATAGATTATTCTTCTTATGTACATTATTATTTTCAAAAATACATGTATGTACCTTGTTAATTAGGGTGCCCGCAACTTTTTTTCCAGTTAAAAAATGGACGATTTTTTTATATTGTTTATAGTATCCCTAAACTGGAAACTGGCGGGCACCCTAATGATAATTGTTAGTCGTAACTTCCTATGAGGAAGACCTCAACACCCGGAAATAAATTATATAATATGGAAATAATTTAGGAATTTTGAAAACAAAATATACGATAAATGTGGAAGAAGACTGTAACCCAATGGGAAACATGCATGGTGGTCGTATAGCCACTCTGGTCGATTCTTCCACTAGTTTAGTCGCCGAAATTGCCCAACCTGGCAAAGTGACCGTCACTATGGACTTGTCAGTTTCGTACCTACGCGGCATTGATTGTAAAAACGCCGAAAACATAATTATCGAAAGTGTTTTGGAGCGGAGCGGTCGANTCAATTTCCGGCTGTATATATATAAAAATCGGTAAATATCGTGCGCGCCCCCAAAAAACTCAGCACACGAAAAAAACATGTGCAAACGCGTGCAGGTGATTGTCATTTCTGTCGCCTACTGTGCTCAGAAAAACATTGGTAGTTGGTATCAAACCAAGACAAGGGTGTAGGCTTGATTTTAGATAAAATCTCGATTAAAAAAAACCTCCGGTTAGCTCGGACGCCGATAAAAAGAAAAAAAAACTGAAAAAACAAAACAATTTTTGTCTTCGGCAAAAATCAAAGACATTAGTTAACTCGAATGGCCCCATGATTGATTATGCGTTTGATCAATACATTCACAAATAAATTGCAAAAAAAATCATGACATTCGGTTAAGTACAATAGAAATGCCGAGCGTTTAAATGTGTGATTGCCATTTGGCAATCGAGCGATGGTCCCCAGAACGGTCCGTGCGCGACGGTCTAGGGTTAAGGTCCAGTCAGTTTTTACTGGCAGTAAGGTCAAGTCAGTCTTTTTACGCTTTTTTGGATTACGACCCTGTCATTTTTTCTCAAAGACGTAAGAGAGATTGGGTTTGTCCTCGATTTCACCTTGGGTAATTTTGTATTAGAAAAAAGTCCCACGAAATGAACAATGTCAGTTTCCCTAAATCGAAAACCACCCAAGCCAAACCATTTCAGCGATTGTTCAGTCGTACGAAGAAGCTATGTTGATGATAGAATAAATTACACTATATCTTCACATCTACCTCCTGTATATATTTACACTACCTGCATAGATACATATTTCACTGATACACTCCACCTTTCAATCCAACCCGTTTAATGTTCATAGCGCTCCCAGCTGAGAAAAAATAGATGTGTCTGAAGACAGTCTAAAAAACTACCACAGTTATCTACCTATTAGGTAGTAATAAGTTATTCTACCGGTTGAGTTTCATGAAAATCGGCCGAGCGTTTCTAGATTGTTTGTAAATTTCTTCGATTGATTTGTCAGAGTGCCTTTTTCTTGTGTTGCTAGATCTCTCAATCCAGAAATTTACAAACAATCTAGAAACGCTCGGTCCATTTTCATGAAACTCAACCGGTAATACCTAATTCCCAATTAGTAATTGGCAATTACTAATGAGTACAGAGGGTTAGTTATAATGTCAGACATTTAGACCGTTATAAAGTCAAGTCAGTTTTGTTGGGAAGCATACTTTTTGGGAAAAATCTTTAAAATATTTTAAATTTTTTTTTGATGAAGCACACGGCATGATAAAAATTCGTGATTTTCAGATTTTGTTCATAAATTTGTCACGTTTTATCCCTCAAAATGAGACCTTTCTGTATTATTCTTGTGGAAGCGCAATCGTTAGTTAATATGTATTAGTCAATGTAATTTAGTTCTAGATATACTGTCTAGTAAGTATGTCGAAAAGGCAGAAGGTACAGTACTCTGGAATGGGCGAAGAGCCAAAATTCCTCCAGGCTTTCAAGGCTAAAGTCGGCTACCAGGAGCCCGAGCCGGAAGAAGAACTTGAGGCCAAACGAGCTCGACTTACAAAAGAGTTCGACGACCGAGAAATGCCCGACGAATTACCCCAAGTCGAACTTGGAAAGGGTGTTTCCGCCGCCGAGGCCGAAAACTTTTTACAGAGGTTGGCACAGTTTTAGCCAACCAGGCGATATTTATATAAAAAGTGTACTTCATGTCCGACATAATATAATTTGAAGTCGAAAATTTATTCAAAATGTTATTAAGGAACTGTTTTCAAACAGTACTCGAAAATTTATTAGAGCATTTATCAAATTTTTATTTCAAGTATGTATCAAAAATGTACTTTTATCTAAACAAACATTTGAATTTGTTGATTCAATTAATTCAAAATTTTATTAAAAATGTATCCTGAGGTTGGCAGAATTTTTTGTACCGTACCCTTTCATAACCGAGACTGTGCCATTACCCGCGGGTACAATTGCTCTCGGGGTATCGAAAAAGTTGTATTCGAATTTACCCGAGTTGGGTTGTACCTGTTTTTACCCGAGTGATTAAAAAGGTTTACTCTTCCATACCCTACCATTGATAGTTACCCGAGTTTACCCTCGTCTGCAGACAAGGACGTTTGTCCTCTCGAGGTACGAAATCTGCCGACCTCTATTAAAAACATATTTGGAAATATAAATGTATTTTTAGTAAAATATTGAAAAATGATTTCAACAATTTAAGTCAAAAAGTTAAAACGGGAACGTTCAATATTTTATGTTGTCTTGTTAAGGGATCTGGATTCGCAAAAAGAACAAGAGAAAAAATCGAACGAAACAGCAGAATCGGACCCAAAAGATACAGAAGAAGAAATACCTCCTACTGGTACTAACCCGGTAGCACATATCGACGATCTGACCAAAAAGAAGCAGATTATTGCACAAGTCGGTCTAAAGAAAAGTACCAAAGAAAAAAAGAAAAAGTCAAAAATGAAAGCGGTGAAAAACCGAAAGTTATTATCATTCGATGACTGATGAATTTTTTCTGTATTATGTTGTTCGCACCGGGTTGTTTCAGAGAGGGAACATTGGGGACACAGTTTATAGAATTTCCGAGATTGTCATAGAGACGAAGGTTTTCCTAATATTTTTTTTTCTGAAATGCGCCGATGCTTTTTTTTCTGACTGCCGTGTTTCTAAACAAAACAAACAAAATACAAACTTTTGACATTTACATTTAGAAACAACCCTATGTCAAAGATTTTCAAAGCCGTACAGAAAGCGGTCCAAGAAATGGGGCCTAAATTGCCTGGACCGGAAGGAAAAATGTTGGCCAGAACGAAAGTTATTGACGTTCAGCCAGGTATTGGATTAACCTTTTACATCCCCACCCTATAATTGAGAACCAATACCTCATGTTACATGCGCCCGCAACTTTTTTTTTTCCATTTACAAAAAAGTGGACGAGTTTTATATTCTTTATAAACTATAAACAATAAATTATAGTACAGGGGGTCACCAAATAAGGGTCGATTTTGTGTTTTGAATACCGACCCTTATATGGCGAATCCAGGATAAGCACATTTTATTGCTGATACTGTAAGAAAATACAGGGGGTCATTTTTTGGAGCTTGACCTTATAACCAGACCCCCTGTATGTTTTTTTTACGTTTTAGTTTCTATTTTATTAATTTTAAGACTAAATTAGAGGTTAAAAACAATTTGAATTAATTATGCCGATAAGCAGACAAGAAAATAGTTAAAAGTATCCGTAGGAATCAATCAGCGACCCTTATTTGACGCAATAATATTTTTCTCGGAAAAAGCCACACTTATTTGGCGCGAGCCGCGCGACCGGCCCCTATTTGGCGAAAACGACCCTTATTTAGCGACCTATAATGAAGTTCTTAACTCCCGAAAATAAATTGTATAATATGGAAATCATTTAGGAATTTTGAAAACAAAATATACGATAAATGCGGAAGAAGACTGTAACCCAATGGGAAACATGCATGGTGGTCGTATAGCCACTCTGGTCGATTCTTCCACTAGTTTAGTCGCCGAAATTGCCCAACCTGGTAAAGTGACCGTCACTATGGACTTGTCAGTTTCGTACCTACGCGGCATTGATTGTAAAAACGCCGAAAACATAATTATCGAAAGTGTTTTGGAGCGGAGCGGTCGAAAAATTTCATTTACGAGTTGTAAAATCAAAAACGAGGATGAAACTAAAGTATTTGCCATTGGGCGGCAAACGCAAATGATGGTCGCCGATGATTGTGCTATTTTCAAAGAGGGAGATTTTGACTGAATTGAAAACAACAAAAAAATATTTATTTATGTTCTCTACAGTGATTAATTTTAATTGAAAAAAAAACAATTTTCTTTTATTTCAAAAACCTTGACCTTCAATGCTTGAAGTAACGGTAACAGCACCAAGCCGATTGGGCTTATTGTTATCGATTTATTTGGTCAAAATTAATGTGAGACCCCTGTGTACACATAAATCTGCACTAATTCGAGATAAAAAATAACTGATTTTTGAGTTATTAAGAAATGAGTAAATTTCTTTCAATCGTACAGCGTGGAGTTCAAGAACGGGCACATATGCTGAAGGGTGTACAATCAAAAATTTTACCGCGAAAAGAAATTCTGGCAGCTTCTCCCGGTAAAAAAATAATAAGTTATTTTATCTTTAAGTAAAGGCAATTGCGGTCTTTTGGTAAATGTTTCCCAAAAAATTCTCCAAAAAAGTTTTCTTTTAAAAAAATATACGCCAACCCTATTTTTCTCGGTGATTTTTAGATAATTTTCTAAGTAGAAAATATACTTAGAAAAACGTTTTCTTGCATTTTCTTCGAAAAAGGTTTTCTGGTATTTTCTCGAAAAGACCACTAAATAAATCCCTCTAGATTTTTATAGGAATTCCATATGACATGTGCAGGTAGGGTTGGTTATAAGGTCAGCCATTTGGACCGTTATGAAGTCAAGTCATTTTTTATACCTTGATCCAAATAAATGAAATGGTTGCCTTGTTCGGATTTCGTGAAAACACTTCATTATAGACTATAATAAGCCAGCCTGTAGTTTGTTTTGGGGATTAAAAATTTTTGTCATAGAACTTTTCGGAAATAAGTGCATTCGCTGAAATGATCCAGTGCCCATTTAGATTACTTGAAAGTGTCATATACGATAGATCCAGAGTTCGATTGTAATCCGTTGGGACTCATGCACGGTGGTATAATCACAACGGTTATCGATTCGACAACGATTCTAAACTGTATGATCGGACCTCGGTGTTTAGCTGGATTAAGCCTAGATTTATCTGTACAATTTTTGAGTGCCATTAACGTATACGAAAACGAGCAAGTTATTTTTGAAAGCATTGTCGAAAAGGCCGGAAAAGAAATTTACTTTACGAGCTGTAAGGTGAAAAGTTTGGATGAGTCTAAGGTGTTCGCGATTGGGCACCACACCTTTGCTGTTAAACCCAATATTCGGGGAATTTTTACCCCAAAAGACTTTGCTGAAATTTATCAAGCTTAAATATTATAGTCACTTTTTAGCGTGACGCAAAATTAGAAAAAAAATATCCCCTAGAATATAAAGTTTATTCCTAAAAAAATGCCCTTAAACTTTTCCTGTCAGCTACCGAAGACCTTACCATTCCTTAGTCGGGAGATATTTGTGATTACATTTTATGTCGCTTTAAAAAACGTGCCTTTACGGAAATATAATATTGTGGTCTTATGTTCGTAAAAAACATATGTTTATTTAACTGTAAATTACACAGGATACCCAGTTAACCGGCAGGCAAAATTTTTTGAAAACCTGCCGGTTAACTGCAAATATGCCGGTTAACTGGTACTTGCGTAGGCGATATCGCGGAAAAATTGCTGGAAAAAGATCTGCCGGTTAACTGAAAATAGGGCTGCCGGTTAACTGAAAATAAGGATTTTTATAGTTTTTTTGTCTTTCTAGATTGTAAAATAATCTTTTTCTGCTAAATCTGTTTTACCCAATGGGTAATACCCATTAACTTTATTTAAAAAAATTAATTCAATTGTAAGTTTTTTTAGAACAAAAAGTATAGCAAAAAATTTTGAAGAAAAAAAAAATTGCCGGTTAATTGGTAATCGTGTAGGCGTTTTCGCTGGAAAAGTTTTGCCAAAAAAACTGCCGGTTAACTGAAAATTGCCGGTTAACTGGGTGCCGGTTAACTGGGTATCCTGTGTACAGTATTATACGTTGGAGCCTTAATAATTTTTATCTACAAATAATTTATTTGAAAGTTGTCAAACGGAGATCATTCTCAAATACAGAGGTCGGCAGATTTTGTACCCTCGTCCGAGGACAAGGGTAAACGCGGGTAACTTTCATAGTAAGGGTATGGTAGGGTACATTTTTTCCCGCTCGGGTAAACACGGGTATGACTCATTTTTTTTGCTCGGGTAAACTCGGGTACACATTTTTCAGTACTCCTATTTTCAGTAGTAGGGTAGGGTACAAAAAATCAATTCCTGCCGACCTGTGCTCCAATATGTTATGGTGTCAAACCACCAATAAATTTCTTCAAAACCACAAATTTAAATATACAGTGCTATTATTGTATTAGCAATTTGTGTTAGCAACGCAAATTTTGTAACTTTTAAGTTACACCACCTGCGCTGTTATGTTACCACAAGAAAACCGAAAAAAATGGTAACATAACGGATTTTTGGTAACATAATGGGTGTTAACATAACGGCGCAGGTGGTGTATACGAAACTTTACGCCTGAATTCGAAGTGCCTCTATATTAGTTTAAAATTACAACCTGGGAAAAAATTTATTCAACACACTCATTGGATGGTAATATCCTTTTATTTTTGTTAACCAACACCCCTTGTATTTTGTTTTGGTAGTAAGAATTCACGTGGAAGTTTCTTTTCAATGTTTATATTATTTATGTTATCCTGTAATTGGAAATTGAATTATTTAAATAAATGAATTGAAGACAATATGTGTCCTATAAAACCGGTCGGTTATAAGGTTCCAGACTGTTGGCGTCAAAATTCATTATGTGATTTTTTGTTTATTTCCGAGAAATGATCCGTTTTTCTTTGAAACCTAAAACAGCACATTTTACAAAACTTGATTAAAGTTTTTCCGTTGAGGTCTTATAACCGGCTTGTAGTCAGTCTCATCTGTACGAATAAGTTGCATGTATTGAACAGTTCGGCAATTTAGAATGGCAAGAACGTTGCAGGCTATGCAGAGCGCGTTGCAAAAAATGGGCCATTCCTACGGGGCGTTAGAAAACAACGTATTAAAACGGACAACTCTTTTAAATGTAAAGCCGGGTACGTACTGTTTTTTTACCAAACTATTTTATTCGAAAGAAATTTTCTAAAGAACTGAGGAAGAGAAATATTTTCAGAAGTCCTTGTTTTGATTTTATTAAAACAAAATTGTACCGTTTACACCGTAATGATCTTTCACACTCTAACGGCCAGTTTGTTACAGGGGGTTGGTTATAAGGTCAGATATTTGTGCCGTTGTAAGGTCTTGACTTGAGTCTGTTTTTCAGGCACTAAGGTCAAGTCAGTTTTTTATGAGTAGCATGCTTTTTGTGAAAAATCTTTAAAATCATGTCTTTTAACGTTTTTTGGATGAAGAAAAAACCTGACCTTATAACACCCCCTGTAGGTGATTATAACATAAAAAGCCCTCAACAAGTGTCCTTGACTTTGAGGTCACACCTTATAAGCCACACACATCAAACATGTTTTTATGGTGTTTCATGGTGACACCAATTTGTTTAGGGTATTTAAAAATGTCCTACAAAATTGACGAGGCCGGTGACTGTAATCGATTGGGCTGTGTTACAGGAGGTGTTCTTACCCTACTTGTTGATTCCGCAACAACGACGTGTCTGATGACTGGAAAGTCAAAGCTGGGTGGCGTCAGGTCGTTTGTTATTAATGTCATCGCTAACAAAAATTTCTATGATTTTTCAGACAAAAATGTTGGTTAATAATACACTCACTGCGCTGTTATCTTGCAACTTTCGCGCATAAAAAATCGGCAAGATAACAGAGCGAACGGGAAAATTTGCAAGATAACAGCGCAGGGGTGTATGGTATTATTGTATTATTATAATATCCGGTAATCCCTTGAAATGGAATACATACGTAATGTTTTCATTTATTTTGGTAATTTTTCTCTCTGATTTTCAAGCCTAGAGATGCTTGACTGTGATTGGTTTGTTTCCAGGCGCCGACCAATCAAAATCGTTAAATGCGCCTGTTATACTGTAAGAACAGAGAAATTTAGTTAGACTAGATTTAATTAGTAAGACTAGATTAACTGCTACTGGGTGAACTGTTTTTATTCACCTAACGCTAACAAATTTTTTAAACACACAGACGCTTTTTTGGCAGTTTTCGGCCAAGTTTTTCTATTATTTTAAGAAACAAGTTTTTATTTTTTTAAATACCAAGTCACTTTTTAGGCCTTTACCTTGTAGCCTACCGCCCTTTAGAATCTGGTTACTAGGCTGTACTTCTATGGCATATTCACAAACGACGAAAGTGTTGATCTAAAATTATCGTACTTGGAACATATCGACCGAGAAAAACACGAATCAATTATAATCGAGAGTTTCGTTGAGCAAGAAGGAAGAAAAATGTCGTTTCTGACGTGTCAACTTAAAAGTCTCGATGAAGCACAATTANATGTGGTCATACGTAATGTTTTCATTTGTTTTGGTATTTTTTTTCTCTGGCTCAGCCTAGAGATGCTTGACTGTGATTGGTTTGCTTCCAGGCGCCGACCAATCAAAATCGTTAAATGCGCCTGTTATAACAACAGAGAAATATAATATTAGGCTAGATTTAACTGCTACTGGGTGAACTTTTATTCAGCTATCGCTTACAAATGTTTTAAACACAGAAGCTTTTTTGGCAGTTTCCTGCCAATTTTTTTTTCTGTTATTTTAAGAAACAAGTTTTTATTTTTTTAATATCAAGTCACTTTTTAGGCCTTTACCTTGTAGCCTACCGCCCTGTAGAATCTGGTTACTAGGCTTTACTGCTATGACATATTCACAAACGACGAAAGTGTTGATCTAAAATTATCGTACTTGGAACATATCGACCGAGAAAAGCACGAATCAATTATAATCGAGAGTTTCGTTGAGCAAGAAGGAAGAAAAATGTCGTTTCTGACGTGTCAAATTAAAAGTCTCGATGAAGCCGAATTACTCGCCACCGGTTCTCACGTCAAATTTATGCATCCAGCATCTAGAAGCGCTTTTTATGATATCGACTTTAGCGAAGCATGAATTATTATACATTTGTGGATTAAAAAACAAAAAATAAAATAAAATATTTATTGCAGGGAAGGGAAATGACTGCGCGTTTTCAGAATTTTCAAGCTCGGAAGCATAAAAAACGCGGAGCGTATTATCATTCACATCCGGTACAAATTTATATTTGTTTTTATTTTTCGAACTACCTAACAGACAAATCAAAGAGAAGTAATGCTCTGATAAAAATAGTAAAATGTTTTGATAAGGTTGTCATTTTGTAGTTTATTCAATTTTATTTAGATTTTAAGCATGTACAGTACGCATAAACCTTTTTGGCTAGAGATCATTGACCCTTATGTGGATCAGATCGTCGATCTGAGATCATGTCAAAAAACGAAAATTCTCATTTGGTTGAAAAAAAATGATGATTTATAAAATTCACGAAAAAATGTTTTACAGAATAAAAGAGTCCAATGACCAAATTTTGTCGTATTTTTACCAGCGATTTTCCCATTTAAAGTGTCAATGATAATAATTATGATGAATTAATTAATAATTTACAATTATAGAACGAGTTCCCACAACATTAAGTCTTAATGTACGTTTGTCGGTCCAATAGCCATCATGGGAATTGTCTACGCTAAAATGACCCTTAGTTTCTAATACAGGGTTTGAAATTTGGTTATATCATTAAGACTGTAACGGGAACTGTAACTGTAAACGTGCCTAACGCTAACGACGGCCGTCGTCCAAAACGACGTTTTCGGACGGCCGTCTAGCGTTTGTCGGACGACCGTCCAGGGTTCGGCGACTACCGCCGTTTATCGGACGGCCGTCCTCGACCTCGAAGTCCGCCGTGCCTAACCCTAACGCTTATTTCTGCTATCGACGTCCTATTTTGCTCAAAAACTGTTAAAAAATTTGGGTAGGTTGTTTGATCAGACCAAACCGCTGTACGTTTCGGTTCAGAGCGGTAAGATAAGGAGATTAGGAGATGTATGATATCGTCTGAGTTCAAACCCTGTCTGGTAGTACGTCGATGACTCTGTCATTGATTGTCAAGTGCAGTTTACCGCCCCATCCATTTCCGCTGTTTGTGGTAAAAATTAATTCTGTCACAATACCGCTCAAATGTGTTTGTAAGATGTCGTAATAACCCCATTTTCTGATGTTCTGTTTGAACAGTTGCGTTTCCTCCTCCTCATATTTTCCTCTCACGGTTAAGCCCCAATATCCGGGACACCAATAACAATCATCGGTCTCAATTCGAATTATTGAACCTAAAATAGAAGCGTAATTTCACATCACCTTTTGTTTTGGATTTTATTAAATTAGCTGACAAAATATAAAGATACTTAAAAAGTAAATATGGCGCGAACAAAGTCGATTTCCCGCTTCTTTAGAATATCCCGCGGGTGTTATTTCGATTTTCTTAACTCCCAGGGGGAAGTGTGTGCATATATGCCCTTAAAAGGCTAAACATGTNTTGCCGGTACAGTCGGTATTTTTTATATCCCCGACTTGATCTATAGTTTCTTTGGAAACGCTGTTACTACAATTGTTTCTTTAGATCGAACTTGATTGTAAAACAGATTCAAAAAACAAGTTTATAAAAACGTCGAGAAAAGAAAATAGTCTCTGTAAATTATAAAAATAAACCTTAAATAAAATTCATTGTAAATTACAGCCCGTGTAGTAATTTTTCCGGGACGACAAGGAGAAAGACTTTGCCTATAAATTATAGAATTTCTTCACATGCTAGCAATAATAGCCATAATCCTCTGTACTATTTTATGATCTATTGAAGAATTTCCTGAAGGTAAACAATTTCTCTTCGTTAATACTAATACATTCGTCTGTAGACCGCCGTTCGGTCAAGTTCAGAAAGTTTGCGCATATCCGAGTCGCCAGTTTCTTTCCGGAGCCACAACTGGTCGAGCATTCACTCCAAGTTCCCCATTCAGACCAGCCTAGACGTAGTGTTTAAACAATGTTTAAAGGGGCGTGTAAACTTGTGTCTCGTACAAAGATAATCTTGAATTTTCTCCAAAAAAAACGCTCTGTAAAACTTGAACTCACATGTGCCCCCGCAGGGAAGTTGTTCAGTCGAAGGACCATTGTTTTCACATATGTTTATTGGTAGGTTTGACCCCTGTGGGTCAAGACACGCGCGTTGACGAGTCGATATACCATTGCATGTATTTGAACAATCGCTCCAAACCGACCAGGAATCATAACCTTCACAATTACAATTAAATTAGGGCTTTAAAATTTTCTCTTGAGAATATAATAACTTTTATCTTGGATTTTTGTAATAAAAAAAGTTATATAAATCTAACGAATGGCTTCGTAAAATCTGTTCAGCGGTGTGATTGTATAAAGTCATTTCGTTTTATTTTCAAATTTCTCTTTAAAGTCTTAGAAGTCCTGAAAACTATTTAAGGTCTTACAAATTCTTTTATAAATATTGTCACTACACCATATGAGGTGTTATCTTACGGTATGATTCTTACATATATAAANGTCGATATACCATTGCATGTATTTGAACAATCGCTCCAAACCGACCAGGAATCATAACCTTCACAATTACAATTAAATTAGGGCTTTAAATTTTCTCTTGAGAATATAATAACTTTTATCTAGGATTTTTGTAATAAAAAAAGTTATATAAATCTAACGAATGGCTTCGTAAAATCTGTTCAGCGGTGTGATTGTATAAAGTCATTTCGTTTTATTTTTAAATTTCTCGTTAAAGTCTTCTAATAGAAGTCCTGAAAATTCTTTATTAAAGGTCTTACAAATTCTTTTATAAATATTGTCACTACACCATCTGAGGTGTTATCTTACGGTACGATTCTTACCTATATAAACGCTTAAAAAGCGGTAAGAGAATCCAAATTTGGTATGATGATCCTTCAGGGCGTTTAGTTTAATAATTGGAAATCACGATACGTTTGGTCGAAAAAGTGGTAAGATAACCCATTCTTGGTAAGATAACTAATGGTAAGATAACCCTTCAGGTGGTGCATTAAGATATAATATCAGTTTGTAAGTCTAAAGATTTGCGTTGAAATTTTATTTTTGATCGCTTCGTTATCTAAGATAACTTATCTTGTACTTTTTGATGCGATACTTCTTAAATAACCGGGCAGCGGTGTAGCTAATTTTCGGAAAATTTTACAAATGAAATTGTAAGTTAGAAGAAAAAGTTGAGTCCATATAACACAACTTCACGTTATTTTTTAAAGTCTCAAAGTACTAAAAGCATGAAAAACGAGGTGTAGAATTGGTTTCCAAACTAGTCTGAATCTGCGAGGCAGCGCGGTTTTTCCAGGAAACGTTTTTCGAGGAAATGATTTTTTAGGGAAAATTCCAAACAGTATATAAATATACACGTACCAGTGTTCCGAAAACTCCCAAATTTGGCGGTAACAGTCGTCGATGCCTGAAATTTAGCGGTAGCGTTCGTGAAAGACCGGCGTTTGTCGACAACCGCTGGACGGTCGCCCGACGAACGAACATAAAAGCTTAGTCGTATAAAAGCCATCACTTATAATCAAGAATAATTTGTTAATAAGAATGACATACAGTGGTGGCTGCCTATAATGTATTACGACCAAAGTGGATCCGTTAGACATTATAGTCGACCACTTTTCTCAGAATTTTTTCCCGTGACGGTCGTCGATGATTCTCAAAACTTCGATCGCGTTAATCGCATTTTCGGAATACTGACATAATTGGGTACTGAAATTTTCCCTGAAAAAACAAAGTTTGAAATTTTCCCTGAAAAACGTTTCTTGAAAATACTGCGGTGCCATCTGCGGTACGTACGTGGGCAACCGTTTTCCCATATTCCATCTGCCATGCACAATTTTTCCTTCCACATGTCAGTGCCACACAAGTCATATATGGCCCCGTTGGGTGCACCATCACTAACGCACTCTCGGATAGCGGTTTGTTTCCCGAAATGACAGGTTACTGAGCAAGTGCTCCATTCACCCCAATCTGACCAACCTTAAAACACACACACTTCAAATGATACAAAAAATGAACAAGCAGTGGCCAAATAGAAGTTTCTCTAATGTCTATTTAACCGAATTCAGTTGTATCGCCCATATCTGGAGACTGTCGCATGAGTGACTCCTGATGAGTCACAGGGCCTGAAATTCGTGAAGATATGAGAAAATTATCTCAATTAGGGGCCATTTGCACGTGCCATCATGCCTCATATCAGTCATATGGGTTGTAAAGATATAGGGGAAACAACTGAAACGGCTTTTTTAATGGAAACGATCGTACAGAAGACCATAATTTACAGTCCTTACTCATTTATTGGACGTTTTTAGTTCTCGAAAATAGCGTCCGAAAAAGGAGCATCGACACAAAAAGGACCATATTTCTATTAGAATGGCCCCATTTTGGCCGAAAAAGGAGCAATGTTCCGATAAATGAGCGTTCGATAAAGGACTGTAAGTGATAGTTCAACTCACATTGTGAAGGGTCACATTCTTCTCGCTTAATTGTTGTTGTTCCATTTATATCTGCGGGACAATCTGAGTCTTGACCATAACGGCACGTACGTGTGGATTCCCTTTATTTTAGGCTTTAAACGCTATGTCCTCATTTCAACTGTTGAAACGTTATAAAATAACCTAGGTCAGAACCCTGTAGGGTCCCTGGAGTTAGCTTGACTACCAGATTAGAACAGTTTAACATTTTTTGAAGCCGTTAAGCCCAAACTTGTACCACTATGGCTGCATTTTGGACATGCACTCCACGGTTGCCAGTCGCTCCACATGGGGCAGATATGAGTGTTACATGAACGCGATATGTCAGTCTTCTTACATGTTTCAACACTTATTTCACCGGAATTAATGCATTCACCTTTACAATGGAAAAGCATTTCGATTCCTCCACCACATGATTTAGAGCACTCTCCATAAGTTTCACCTATAAATTACGCATTGAGAGAAAGTTATGTGTTAATAAAAAAATAAAGCCTCAAAACCAATGAAAGTATAGTACAGTCCCCCACCCAAATAGCTAAAGATTTCGTTCTGAAAAAAAACGTTACCTTTTTAGGTAGTTTACTTATTTGGGAAGTTGGACTTTGAAAAAAAATCGTTACCTATTTGAGTAATTACGTCAATACGTTATCTATTTGGGTGGGGGACTGTACCATTTCACGGAACATTTTCCTGCGAGAAGTTTATGCATAGACCATATACAGTAAGTAACCGTTAAGCCAAAAAAAACTCACATGGACAAGACTGCGTGTTGCATTCGTCTCGCTCTAAGGATTTTCCAATGCAGTATGACTGTCTACTTTCAAAATTACATTTTCGTTGTCTAATTCTATCTCCATATTTTCCCTTGATAGCACAAGATTTAGTACATGCGGACCAATTTTCCCACGAACTCCACTCTAGAAAAATATTACTTTCCAATATCATAGAAAAATTAAATTTGAACTCGAAATTACCTGGACATGGATGGACGTTACAGGGTTCTTTCTTATTTTCGTCTTGACAGTTTGGACCCGGTGGAAAACATTTGCGCACNCATATTTCTATTAGAATGGCCCCATTTTGGCCGAAAAGGGAGCAATGTTCCGATAAATGAGCGTTCGATAAAGGACTGTAAGTGATATTTCAACTCACATTGTGAAGGGTCACATTCTTCTCGCTTAATTGTTGTTATTCCATTTATATCTGCGGGACAATCTGAGTCTTGACCATAACGGCACATACGTGTGGATTCCCTTTATTTTAGGCTTTAAACGCTATGTGACATAGCCTATGTCCTCATTTCAACTGTTGAAACTTTATAAAATAACCTAGGTCAGAACCCTGTAGGGTCCCTGGAGTTAGCTTGACTACCAGATTAGAACAGTTTAACATTTTTTGAAGCCGTTAAGCCCAAACTTGTACCACTATGGCTGCACTTTGGGCATGCACTCCACGGTTGCCAGTCGCTCCACACGGGGCAGATATGAGTGTTACATGAACGCGATATGTCAGTCTTCTTACATGTTTCAACACTTATTTCACCGGAATTAATGCATTCACCTTTACAATGGAAAAGCATTTCGATTCCTCCACCACATGATTTAGAGCACTCTCCATAAGTTTCACCTATAAGTTACGCATTGAGAGAAAATATGTATGTGTACATAAAGAAAGTTACATATGTATAATATACATTGTATACGTTTATTTTTGAAAATCATACAAGTTTAATATCTCGATAGAGTAAATAAAAGTTACAAAACAAAACAACACTTTTATATTCAAATGAGCGGACACCCTAAAAACAGAGCTATAATCCTAGTCTAGGATTCTTAGATTAGAAGACAGGAGACAACCCAATCAGAGAGCGCCCTTAAACCTACTCAAGGTACGCTATAGGGTAACCAGACAAAAAAGGAAACCAATTTCCAAACAAGTGTTCATCTTCACAAACAATCAGCAAATAAAAATTTAAAGTAATAAAACACTTTGAATTCAGAAACAAATGTATCTAATTTTTTTTTCAAAAAACAAGGGAAATCTACAAAGTTTGTAAAAAATCCACAAAGTTCTACTTTTTATGAAAATCAAACTTTGTTTTAATTTTTATCGACACAGTCTCTTATTTGTTTCTTTAAACATTTTTAACTGTGCTGATATATTATTCACGTTGAGACATAAGCCTTTCTGTACTTTTGGAAGCAATAAAAGGAATTATAATAATAATATGTGTAAATACAAAAATAAAGTATCAAAAACAATGAGAGTATAGTACATTTTACCATATGTACCACTTTACGGAAAATTTTCCTGCGAGGAGTTTATCCATAGACCATTTAAATATAAGTATCCGTTAAGCCAAAAAAAAAAACTCACATGGACACGGCTGCGTGTTGCATTCCTCTCGCTCTAAGGATTCTCCAATGCAGTATGACTGTCTACTTTCAAAATTACATTTTCGTTGTCTAATTCTATCTCCATATTTTCCCTTGATAGCACAAGATTTAGTACATGCGGACCAATTTTCCCACGAACTCCACTCTAGAAAAATATTACTTTCCAATATCATAGAAAAATTAAATTTGAACTCGAAATTACCTGGACATGGATGGACGTTACAGGGTTCTTTCTTATTTTCGTCTTGACAGTTTGGACCCGGTGGAAAACATTTGCGCACTTTTTGTAAGATGACCAGATATTTTTTGGACAAAATTACACTCAAACGTGAGTAGTAAGCAGAATGTGCCAACCGCGGTCTCAAAACAAACAAACCACGCGGTTGGCATAATCTAGCACCCGGTTCTTAACAAAACCGGCCGGTTTTTAAATGATAATTGACTGGTTCACCCACTTTTGTACGTTCGCCGACAAGAAATGGTGTTGAACAAGTGCGTGAGCATCCGGACCATTCGGACCAGTCAGATAAAGTTGGACACGGAGGGACAAAACATGTTCCTTCGTGAGTAGATGAGCCTGGGCACTGGTTGACTATTTCATCATCTAATTGATTGGATTGTTCTTTTGAATGATCACAATTGTATGAACAAATTCGTGCTCTATTTCGCACTGGATCAGGTGAACCATACTTATGACACGACACACTACAGTCTGACCATTCGTCCCATGAACACCAATTGGGACACGGGGAGTAACATTTGTCAAATTCAATATGGTCGCCTAAGCACTCAGAAACAGGGTTCGAAATTGTACTAGTATTTCGCGATCTAAAAGTTCGATAAGAAAATTTCCACATTATATGGAAAAAGTGAGATAATTATGTGGGCTTTCCAGTACGGCTTTCAAGAAGTTTAAAGTAAAATTTAGAGCTATATTTTGGGGTTATTTTAAATGCAAATAAGTGGGTTATATTCTGCGAAACCTCTGATACCAAAAGTTACAGAAAGAGTAAATTACAATTATGAGTAAGTAAATTATTATTACCAATAAATGCCGTTATGCTTCACCCGTTATCTTTCAATTTTAGACATTTCGACTCCAGAATATATACATGTACTAGATATTCATGCGTGAAGCCTTAAGCCGTTATCTTACAATTTTCCATTATGTCACACTGTTGGTTTTTAAAAGATAACGGCATAGGGAGTATACTCAATCATGGCGCATTTTGAACCCTGGACAGAACCACAAATGCATTCCCGCTCACGTCGCCTAACACCGTCCCCGCACGATCTAGAACATTTTGACCAGTCCGACCAGGGCAAATATTCAGTGCAGCTTTTGAGAGCTTGATTCCAGGAATATAAACATGTTTCTTTATCACACGGTTCTGACTATTTCGAAAAAAAAAAAATATCCGCAACTTATTTCGTAAATCGGTAGAAAAACGGTAAACGGTAATTTACAATATTGACTCAATATTATTGAGTTTTGAGTCAGGTCCATCCTTAAACTTATTATACCCATAAACGGGCCAAAAGCTAGTAAAAGGCACCAGGGAAAGAATGTTAAAATCAGCGACCCTTATTTTGATCAATAATATTTTCATCATAAAAGGACCCTTATTTAGTACTAGTACATAGTATGTACTGCATACCTATATACCTACATACTATAATAGTATGTAATTTACATACATATGTGTTGTAACAAATGATGAAATAGATCCCTAACTTGACACTCTTTTGTATCGGTATCTTCCAGAAATTTCTCAGATAGGTCTACACCAGGACAACCAGACAAAATTGTTTCATTGTTATTATTTTCTGTATTAGCACATTCACGTGTCCTTGACTGCGTGCCGATTTCGAGCTGATACTTACCCGTCTTGTTTCGCAAACAGTCAAAATTGCATGACTGAGAGCAAGACGAAAATTTGCTCCAGCGCGTCCATGTGGCTAGAAAATACAGTATTATTATCAAAAAAGTGCCGTTTTTGAAGAAACAACCCTAATAACATTTTACAGTATAATACTATTAATTTAATATGCATTTAACAATATCATTTAATATAGCATTTAACAATAGAAATACGACAAAAAGTTCTCTATAGTGTAACTTACGACATAAGGAAACGTCACAGAGGTCCGATTCAATATTGCTGTTTTCAAATTCGGTTTTGCATAATTCTGGAGAGACTCGGGTATTGTCCTTTAAAACGCACCCTCGGGTTCTTTGTTTCTTTTCCGAGCGACTGTTTGTGCACATTGGACAATGGCTCCACGCCAACCAGTTACCCCAATTAGGGCATAGACTGTCGTCAACATGCTTAGCACAAACCGTTGTATCTAAGGTGGTTTTCTATTTATTGTAAATTAACAAAAATACGTCTGAGGTCCTGTTTGGGTCCAGTAAATAGGATCATTTTGGAGTTTCACACGGTATTGTTCTTTTAATCTCTCTTCAAGCTCGATCCACACGGTGTCTCGATTCATTGAGACGCACTGGCAGTTATATGGTACTGTTGTGTGGATTGGGACACCACGTGGATTTCTCTGAAGAGATTCTTCCGTGTGCATCCGTGAGGGTTAACAAATTTATGCGCGCACTTTTTATGTTAAAACATTATAAAACTGCGTGACCAAATTTGCCCTCCATTGTTGAGTCAGACAGTTTATAGTCCGTATAGAGAAATATTTAATACAGTTCTTACTCATTTATCGGACGTTTTCGGTTCTCGAAAATAGCGTCCGAAAAGGGAGCATCGTCACAAAAAGGACCATTTTTTTTCTATTAGAATGGCCCCATTTTAGCCAAAAAAGTGTCCGATAAATGAGCGATCGTCTGATAAATGAGCGTCCGATAAATGACTAAGGACTGTTTGTACTATAAATATTTCCATAAATAAATAACCTGCCTGCATCTGCTGCTTTTTCATCAAGAAGTTTTAAATTGTCGAGTAAGTGACCACCAAGTTTATCGATGTGTTTGATATTTTTTTCTAACGATTTTTTCATAATCTTCCATGTCGGATACATTGGCTTCATTGATGCTAGTGTTTCCACAAGTTGGCGATTTTGTTCAATAAAAATATACTTTGGCGGGGAGTCATATTTACATTCCATTGCTTCTTCTTTCATAGAGTCATACGAAAATTCACTTGGCTGGTTTTTACAGTAAAATTTTAATATACAAACCACCTACATCTACTTTAAGTAACACCAAAATGGAAATAAAACTGTTACTTTAAGCTGGTAGGGCGTAGGTAAAAATTCGATTTGACCGTAAAAAAGTGTGTTAAGGACGGGTCTACATCGTTGTGTACAAATAAAACCCAAAATTACGAAAACGTACTTTTATAGTATTTGTACTTGTTTTATGAAAGGGTGAAAACAGGCTTTTGAATTGCGTTATTTACAAAAAAAAAATTATGAATAAATTATTTTTCGTGTTACTGTAACCAGAAAAGGAGTTAAATGTACGTATGTTATATTCACGTTAATTTCATAATTCAAAATGTTTTGTGTAGTGAGAACCTTTATTGACGTAATTTAATTTCTAATTTGGAAAAGTCTAATTTATAAGTTATAAACACTTCAAGGCAAAAACCACTTTCTGCTACTGTCGTCTGTTGAGTTATCAGTCAAGTCTGTTGAGTTAAACCAGGAACCGTATTGGGATCCCAACGGCGCAGCGCACCAATAACCATCATGACAGTTTTGAGTTTCAGAAAAACCATGAGCAAAATGTCATAATACTCATTATATACCGTAGGGGGACTCTCTGATGGGAGTGCTTTNCGATTTACTCGGTAGGTAGCGCAAATTAACCACGAGACATGTACTAATTTTTGGTCCTTCCTATGTTCAGTCAAATTCTCAACACATCGACCAGGATAAAAAATTTTGTCGTCGATTTTCTGTGATATTTCCTCACAATTCGTAAATTTGGCCGACAAATGGTCTCCTGGGGGTTAAATTTGGAAAGTTTTGTAAAATATGATTGGATATTCTGAAAATATAAGCGGTCGGCATCACATAAGTGCCTTTGTATTTATTATACGATGATCTAGTCACAAATGTCAGCCTGAGCCGGCTACACAATTTGTGCTTGAGTGGCGAAATAACACTAGCATGTTGGTGGCGCATGGGTGTTAAGTAACACCAAAATGGAAATAAAACTGTTACTTTAAGCTGGTAGGGCGTAGGTCAAAATTCGATTTGACCGTGAAAAAGTGTGTTACTTAGCGAGTGTGCAGGACGGGTTTATATCGTTGTGTACAAATAAAACCCAAAATTACGAAAACGTACTTTTATAGTATTTTTACTTGTTTTATTAAATGGTAAAAACAGGCTTTTGAATTGCGTTATTTAAAAAAATATATTATGTATAAATTATTTTTCGTGTTACTGTAACCAGAAAAGGAGTTAAATATACGTATGTTATAGTCACGTTAATTTCATAATTCAAAATGTTTTGTGTAGTGAGAACCTTTATTGACGTAATTTTATTTATTATAAAATTATAATATAATTTGGAAAAGTCTAATTTATAAATTATAAACACTTCAAGGCAAAAACCACTTTCTGCTACTGTCGTCTGTTGAGTTATCAGTCAAGTCTGTTGAGTTAAACCAGGAACCGTATTGGGATCCCAACGGCGCAGCGCACCAATAACCATCATGACAGTTTTGAGTTTCAGAAAAACCATGAGCAAAATGTCATAATACTCATAAATTATGAGTATATTATATGAGCAATAAAAATGTTTCGTTTCCTTGTGCGCAAAGCGCGCGTGCGCCCCCGGTAACACGAGAAAAATATCGAAAAAAAAAGTGTGCAGCGGGTTCCGCCGTATGCTTCAAAAGGATAGATTATGTATAAAATAGCATATTTAGCTTTGGAACACGTTATTCTGAAACACACCAAATTTGCGGCTGCCGCCAACACATTGATTTGTCATGTTGCCAACATTCATTGGCCTGTGCAGCATTGATGGTAAAATAATGAAGCTTTTCGAGGTCATGGCGAGAAATTCTTCTCTTACTGTCGACTGAATCGGTCCCGTTGTTTATATTCGATACTTGCCATTCCTCGGCAAGAATGGCCCTCTTAACCAACATATCGACGAGAAACTTTTTATCGGTTTTTTGATCGAGTAAATTTCCACTTTCTTCGCACGCGTGGTTCAACTTTTCTTCCGTAAATTGGGCTCGGCCTTGTATGATGATAAGATTATTCCAGACCTGACCAAGCGACCACTCATTCATCGTGTTCAGAATATCTAAAAAAAAATTTGAGTTGACCTCTGAGTAACTTTTAATGATTGGGCTATTTTACAGAAAAAAGTCTCCAAAACTTATACTAGTAATTTATACCGTATAAACATATACACCACCTAACCATGTGAGATAACACATTTTTTTCCAAAAAAGGTGTTATTTCATATGCAAATTGTTATCTCAAATGCAAAGTGTTATCCCACATGGGTAGTGCGTAGGTTAAAACCCTGGAAAACTTGAACAACAAAAACAGTGTTATCTCAAATGCTAATAGGCTTTTTCTCTAGATTTAAATTCCAAATTGACAGATAAAATGAGCAAATGTTTCATTTTGTACGCGTATCATGATATAAAACAATATAATGAACGAAAAAAATCAAAAAATTGTTATTTTTCAAATGCTGTTAAAAGAAAGTTGATGAAAATTGAAAGAAGTTGGTGTTGATTATTTTGACAAAAACAGTTTGTTGTACTTTTTATGTTATCAAACTCCAAAAAATTACTAAGTGTTGACGGATAAAGTGGAAAAAGTTTCCAAAAGAGCTAAGGGGACATGTGGAAAAATTTGAAAAATAACGGGGTGCAAATAGCAGCCGACCTGGTGTGATTTTTTTTTTAGATTTTTGTTTTTGCAAGACTTTGAGCGAACGCCAAACATTTTAACCATTTAACCGAACATTTAACATTAATATGAAAGCTGCAATGTCCTTTGGGAGTTAATTTGTTTTCAGAACTGATAAAAAACGTAATAAATATCCAAAAAAAGTGTTATCTCAATTGCAAACTGTTATTTCACATGGTTAGTGCGTAGGCGGAAATGCTGGAAAAAATAAGAGCAAAAAATGACAAAAAAAGTGTTATTTCAACTGCAAACTGTTATCTCAAATGCAAACTGTTATCCCAAATGGTGTTATCTCACATGGTTATATGGTGTATGTGTTTTCTTTATAATAAACTTAATAATATAATTAATATAATTAATAATAAACTTAATTTACCGAAATTTTGCTATAGATTTCTCGACGCTTAAAAATAAGGTTCGAAAAAAATGTAAATGTAGATTAAAAAACCTTTTTTAGTTCACTACGTTGACCGATTTTTAATTTTTAACTCCTGGAAAGAATTTCTCACTGTAAATTACATA
>SCLG01000410.1:127186-141385 GCA_004367875.1 Oikopleura albicans
AATAATTTTGTTGAAATTAACGTTTATACCTTTATTCCATCATTTTTCCTAGTACACGTTCCTCCAGCTATTTTGTATTTTGGAATGCAGTTTCGTGAATCTTCAATTGTTTCCAAATAACCGTGATAATCTGCAGTAGTATTGTATTTGATAAATTCTAAATATGCGGGTAATCGACCAATAAATGCGTGGTTCTTCCGAAGGATTTTAAAAGTGGTAAAAATTTAAAACTACAGATTGGACCACATCGTGTGGTTCAATAATTTATCAGACAGAGCAAATTTTAACACGCACTTTTGCATGCTGAAATAATATAAAACTGCTTGCGGAAACTTGCCCTGGCTCAATCATTGTTGAATCACACAGTACTGTTCCAATCTATTTAACAGTTGGTGTAGTAACGACTTGACACGTAACGAAGTGACACTTTGGAACAAAGTAACACTTTTCGGAGTTTTTTGGGCTAAAATTGGTTAAAAATTGACGAAACGAAGTGACAGTTTTTGACAAAAAAAAAATCGAAAACGAAAGTGTCACTTCGTTACTACACCAACTGTACAGTATTCTGACATTTTGAAAGTTTTTTTTTCTCTCTAAGAATTAATTTGGCGAAACAAAGGTGTACGAACTCCTCAATTTTTTTTTTCAAAATCCTTGACTGAAATCCAAGTCTTTTACAAACCATATCAGCAAATAATTCTCCATTGGCCTCAGTGAGGGAATTTTTACCGGTACCCTGGCAAACAGGGCCGTATGAGGTGATGTTGCCGTTTCCCAAAGAATCGTCTCCTACATAAATCCGACCAGTGTTCCAATTACTCATTCGGAAATGCCATGTCCCAAAAAATTGCCCTTGCACCAAAGAAAAAATATAAATAAATAAAATTGTCATTTTATTTGCTGGCCAAGTAAACCAAATCTTAAGACCGGCACGTTAGATTAAAAAAAATTGACCTCAAGCTCAAAAAATTTCGGAAGCTTTTTCAAGTTACAGGCTGTTGCTGCAACAAACGTGACAAATTTGAGACCTCAAAGTCTGAAGTACTTTCATATGCCAATATAAACATCAGAATTATGAAAGGTAATATTTGTGGAAGAAATTAAACATGCCTGTATCTATATCAAAAATATTATTCTCTCTATTTCCAAATCATGTTTGGATGATAGATATTAAAAGTAAACAATGATTTGTCATCATACAATATATACTTTATAATTATTTATTGAAACTGAAGTTCAACTAGACATACACCAGGGCTCGGCATAATTTGCTCTAATTTTGGCTTGGCTCGGCTTTTGAGCCCTCAAATTTTGGTTGAAGGTATTGAACATAGCAATTTTTGGTCCTTCCTATATTTCCAGATGTTGCCTCACTAACTCGGTAGGAGACGTTTTTTTGAAATTTTTGCGTTTTTTTTTTTCGAAAAAGTAGTGAAACATGTGGTGTTTATTTTTTTTTAAATGAGAGCCATTTAAATTCCGTAAAACACATCCTGTGTAGCACCGGCGCATCGGGGTTAAGAATCAGGTAAAGCACTGTGCTGACTACAGGTGCTTATAGTGACGCAAAATATTATATTAACAGGCAAATTTGTACAGACGTGTCGAAGAAATAAAAAAATTCTGGAAGAAAAATTAAATAAATAGCAATTCACATTTCTGTGAATGTTTTGTCTTTTGCTCGATTGTGGTCGAAGAAATCGTCAAAATTGTAGTCGTTNTAAGAGATAAGTCATACACTGTGCAGACTGTATGACAGTTATTAGCCTAATATACGAATATTATTCTAAAGGTCGAATTTTTAGAAAGCAAGCTTTTCTTCGCGAATTACAAAGAAGCGCCAAAACAAATCTGGCTGGTCCACATCTTTTTATACACTTAAAGACGTTAGCTGCTATTATCAACTATGACCAAGATCTTTTGTTGTGCTAGATTAATCCTAAAAATGAAATAAATGTCACATAAAATCTAAAAATAACATGTTCGAATTTGGGTTTTCATCAAGTTCAAGTCGCCGCAGCCCTTTGATTGTCATACTTATGGATCCGTACGTGCAAACAAATTTATGAATGAAGCATTCGCTATATTAATAAACCGCATTTTGTTGCATTTCACCCGACGGTAAACGTTGTAAACAACACGGCAGACTGGTCCTTACAAAATTATATTTTTTTTTCTTTCGGAAATGAAGAAATTAAAAGATAAGTGATAAAATTAGTAGTACATTTAAAAATTAATTTTGTCTAATAAATAATGCCGTAAAAAAACTCGGTAAAGCGCTCAACGGTCATAAATTAAGTCTCAAAAGCAACGTTATATCCATTTGTGAAGTTTTTTTTTATTTTATATTTTGTTTTCGATTCGGAACGAGAATGTTAAACGTCAGCAAAGTAGTCTGATTAGTACTTAATTTTATTACGAATAAATTTTGAAAAAAATAAACAAGTTGAAATCCGACAAATTAAATCACTTGACCTTTTCAGAGATTACCAACTCTAAATGGCCATGGCATTTTGACTACTACAGACTAGGGTAATAGTGTGTAAAATTGATCCATGCTATAATGATCGTAAAAATCCATATTATTATCATTATCATCGTCACCAGTTTTCTTTTCATTAAAACTAAATGAAACTTTTAGATATTACGTTATCATGGTAAACGCCGAGAGAAAGAAGTCAAACAAAGAAAATGATAACAAAATAGTATTTTTTTATGATATACAGTCCTCACTTATTTAATGAGCGTCCGATAAATGAGTAAGGACTGTAGTTTGTTTTAATAATTTTGTTTTTACATTTTTTTTGTAAGTTACAACAACCTACCGTATGGGGACGCTCAGACTGTGAGGGTGATGTCAGAATAGCGTTACTAATCATAGGAAAATTGCTCAAAGCCTTACAGTCTGAGAGTCCCCGTACGGTATGTCAGTAGATAAATATCCGAAACGTACCAATTATTTCAGAAGTTTTCTATAACTTCATTTTTTCTTAAGGCAAATAATTAATAATTATTTATTTTATTATTTAACTTGGTCTACATGTCGGATAGTCAGCTACTCATTATTGGTTCAAATCTAGGCAAAAGAGGAACCATTGGTAATAAATGAAAGCGGACCCAGGGAGGCTGTGTGAACCCATTAATAAAAATTACTTAACCCTAGACCGCGCAATCGTCACACTTCGCTAATTGATCGTTTTTAAATCATATTATTAGAACACATTTACACTTTTAAACCGGTATAAAACAATTTGAACCGGTAAAAAAATAAAATTACGGTTTAAAATAGGAAAACAATTGTCCAATTAAAGCTTCCAGACCGTTGATCTAAGTATGAAAATATAACTATTATTACTATAGTTGGCACCCTCTGAATCGGTCTTTTCCGGCGAAAGGGTAGTCGGGTAAAATTTTCCACTTCTGACCATTTACAGTGCTCAAAAGGAGTTAAATGTCGGCAAATTACCGTTTCGCCGTAAAGAAAACAGACCAAATCAGACGATGCCCTATAGTTTATAATCCATAGGATTTTAAAGTTTAATAGTACTATTGAATGATATCATTTTAAGCTTTCGTAAGTATCGCTATTTCGGCTCTGGTTCTATGTACTGGAGCAATTACGTATCATGTAAGAGCTCATTATAGCGTGTTTTAGACGTTAAAGTTGAGTTTTTAGTGTCTGGCTGGACCACATCCGTTATGTGATAATATTTTTTACAGAGTTCTTCCTTTATTTGATTGCGTTTATGTCATGGGAGCAGCCATTGGTCTTATTGCTGCTGCTCTCCATAGAAGACATGTTCAGTAGGGTGTTCAATCAGTAAAATTAACACATAGTTATCAATGATAAAAAGAAAACCAGAAACTAATGTTTTAGAAAATTTATTGGGAGCATAACCAATCAAATATTTTTATTAATAATTAAAGATTAATAATTAATAAATATCAAAAACGTTTAATAGTTTACCGTTGTTAACCGTTTTACGGTTGGATTCAGTTTGGCATTTTTTTTTGTTTTTGTCATTTAGAGTATATTTTATTCGTCAAATGATTTTAAATCAATATGGACACCCATAAACTCAGGAGCGAGAATACTTTTCAACAGGCGTATCAGAAAAAGAATTTGCGAGCAAATTTCCACCGCGAATTGTCGACAAGACATCGTTTCATCCGGAACCACCACCTGACCCAGAATTTGATTTTAAAGTGGCAGCCATTCAACCAAATGAAGTTCGAGATACATACGTCTTCTTCATGCAAGATTATAAAATTTATCAACAACAATCCAAAATTAAAAAAAAAATTCGAAAAAAAAGTTCACTGACCAAAAAATCGTTTTTTTTTCGGAAAGCCTAGAACTAAGACTATAATCTCACCAATTTTACTTGAATCAAATTTCCTTTCAGATGTATTTGATCAATCTGAATACAACACAGTAATAAAAATGTTCTTGCTTTTAAAGCAATTATTCCTTATTAACTAGCGATTTTAAATGATGGGCAATTAAAATATCTAATGATCGGAAATGATATTCAACTTTGTGCAAATGAGCAGTGCTTCTTAAAGCATAATTATAATAAATTTTTTTTTTCCGGACTGTTTACAGGAAATTTTTGACACGAACTGCTACTATACCAAGTTTTATAACTTGCCGAACTGTGTCAAAGTCATTATCTAAAAACTTAATTTGTTTTAGGATGACTTGCTAAACTGTTTGAACATGTCTCGCGAAATTCCGCGAGATTTTTTTTAATCTATATGGTATATAATATACGTTTTTTGCCAAACACGTTATTCAGTTTTTTGCGAGACACATTTTTTTCTGCGAGAGGCCGCGGTGCCTCAATTTACCGGTTTTATTTTTGAAAAAAATCGCCAATCTCTATCATCCCATTGGTGCATCCAAGCGTCTGTAATTGAGAAATTTATCGATTACTACACCATTTCCTGGCTATAGAAGATAAATTCATTTGTTGATCAGTTTACCTGTTCTTAGGATTTTATTCAAAAACAGTGTAATTTAGTAATCTTGAAAGCATATCAGCCTCTTGCACATTAGTTTGCTATTTCATTAATATGGTCATGGATATCTATACGCTGGCGTCTGGTGATCGTGATCTATCTGGTTATCAAATTGAAGTTGATAAGTTGACGAAGAAAGAAACGGATTGTAGGGATCCAAAGAATCATTATTATGGTCAGGGAATTGATCTGGCTATTGAGATCGTCGGAGTTGTACTTCATATTGTTGCGATTCATTTTGCATTACGCTCGCGTCAAATGATACAATTACCTCACTCAGAAGAAACAAAAGGTAAAGCCAAGACTCCTATCTGAGTAATAAAATGACTGGAGTGGGGTAACTGGAGTGGGGTATTTTGGCGAGCATTTATGAAAAATTTAGCGACCAAAAAATGGTGGCCAAAACACCATAAAAAATAGGCGCGTGTAATTGTCCGCTTAATTTTTTCTCGTTCACGTTTCTCGAACACAAGTAACTGCCGCGAAAACCTGTCAATTTGGATGAATTTTTCCCTTGGTATTTTTTGGCTCGCTAGCTCCCTTCGGTGGAATAAGCACTTTTCAACCATAGCGCCGTAGGTGAATTCCGTAAGCGAATTCCAAGCGAATCCTATTGGCTCGTATTGTTTTCAAACGCTTTTCTATTGGCTAGCGTGTTTTAGCCACGCAAATGACTCACCGCGTAGCTTGGAGTAGAGGTTACGTAGAGAGCTACATGCGCCTCTTTTTTCACACCAAAAAATAAAATGAGTAATTTTCAAGTCCGCTTTCGAAGCCTCACTGTCACTTATTTTGTTACACGCGCCCTTTTATATAAAATGATTGTATGTACGTCGCCTGAGGGTTTATCAGGCCATTTGCTTTACAAAACCGGCTTGATAAACCCTGAGGCGGCCTGATAAACGTCCGACCATAGATTTGTTAATGCGTGACTAGCTTAAATACAACTTATATCTATGCAGTCCAGCCTTTAAATTATATTTCATAAGTATGCACTATAAATTATAACTCGTGATGGATGTTGACGTGTAATTATTGGCTGTTTTATTACAGCCAAATCCGCCGTCATAAATCGAGCTTCACAAGAAAATTGCTAAGGTCTAACATATCTTATATAACTAAGGAGATTTCACCTTTAAGTCCGATTTTATTCCGGTAAACTACCGACGGCAACAGCATTTCCCAGAGTTGATTTACATTTGCGAGTTTATAAAACTTGCACTTGGTCGTCTAATTTAGTCGTTAAATTTTCATTTTCAGGAAGGAAAATGTAAACATAATTGACCTCTTAACTCATAACCCCAGTTTTCCATGAGAACGAACGGTACTCTGAATTGTTAGCGAGATGTCTTTGTGTTTTTTTATAAATATGTTATGTATAAATTGTTGATCTATTCAATCGCGATGGTACTAACAATTGAGAATATCGTTCGGATTCATGAAAAACTGACGTTATTTTGAAATCTTAACTCGACACAGAGACTAGGGGAATATCCAATCGAAAATATCTACTAAGTAGATTCTACTTCGCAGAATTTTTTTTTTGAGAAGCTTAACCTGTCGGAGTGGGGGTATTTTGGGAAGTTTTGGCGATCATAAAATTGGTCGACAAAATCTGTCTAAAACACCATTTTGGCGACCATTTGAAAACAAATTATCACCCGTATAAGTTATTTCGCGACCAAAAAGGGTCGCCAAAATATCCTTCACCAACTTATTTTATTGAGAAAATCATTTACACTAAAATTTAACCCAGAACGTAATTGTACAATCTAATGAGAATTGTTAATATAGAAGGAAGCACAGTATGTGGAACACAGTATCTGGAACGGCTGTGACTGGAACGCAGTATCTGGAACAAACCGTTGGCAGAACAAACCGTGACTAGAACAAACCGTGGCTGGAACCCAGTTGAAAAAAAACTTGGATAAGCATAGCCAGAACAAACCGTGGCTGGAACAAACCGTGCCCGGAACGAAATCCGAAAAAAAAACTTGGAAATGCATAGCCTGAACAAACCGTGGGTGGAACACTGACACTTAACAAANTGGCGACCATTTGAAACCGAATGATCACCCATATAAGTTATTTCGTGACCAAAAAGGGTCGCCAAAATATCGTTCACCAACTTATTTTATTGAGAAAATTATTTACACTAAAATTTAACCCAGAACGTAATTGTACAATCTAATGAGAATTGTTAATATAGAAAGATTTATTAGCTATTAATGAGCTATTTTGTTATATTAAAGTAGTCCACAATTTATTTGCCAGATTAATTAGAGCGGGCATTTGTAGTATTTTTTGCGTGAAGGATAAAATTTAACGGCATGTTGGATTACTTAGTGTTAAAATTGAGAAAATTAGAGTGAAAAATATTTCTGAAGCTATAAACTGAATTAAGCCAAGAGGCGACTCAATGACAGAAATTTTGCAAAAAACGGATTTTATATTTTGCTTTTCTTAAAATCTTAGATTATGAACAAATTCATACTATAAAATTTCATTCAAATTTTCAATTTTTGATAAACAAAGCGGCGCCCAGTATGGGTTTCTTGTTTTTCGAACTTACAAGATCTTTTATTGGATTTCCCACAAATTATAGCTTTGGACCAATTTTTTGTTAATGAAAAAAAAGAAATTACCACAAAGAACAACGGATTAATTTTTTTTCTTTCAAATGAAACCTACCCATACTTGGTGCCCCCTGTGTCGATGAGTTAAGTTTTAAGCATGTATAGGCGGAATAAAATTAGCAAATAACAATTACCATTTTTTACAGTTAACAATTAAGGTTTCAGAAAAAATATTGGTAAAAAGGGGCGACCGCCCAAGTTTCAAGACCTTTATTTTTGATTTTTAAAATCGAAATTAAAAAATCCGAAAAACTGCATTCTGCACATTCGTTTAAAATTGCTTTTACAAATAAAAATAACTTATTATCGTGAAATTTGTAAAACTAGTTATATTTTTCGCACTCAAATTTTCCCGAAAAGTGTCTTTCTGTGTGAAAAATGTGTAATTTAATATTTTTTTGTTCGTTTATTTTTTAACATACAGCAAAAGGTTTGTTACGATTATTATAGGTAATGATTTAGGCGGGATATGCACTACACTATATATATTTAGCAAATTATAATTACTATTACTAATTTGTGTCTTATAAAAATAATGTGGTGATAGGACTGTAATGATTCAGCTCTGTTGTCTGAAGATGAAGGGCAACCTATTTGACAAGCGTAGCGGGAAGAAGAAGACACAAGGTCTTAGCTTAGCCATTTGCCAACCAACCACACTGCAGTAATCGATTAACACTTGGCTGCATTTTTCATACCTGTAGTATTATTGCAAAAAAAGTTCAAATCTGACCTTGTCCCTGTGAATCTGAGAAAACAAAAAAAATCTGCAAAAAAAAAATAAATAAACAAAAAATAAACGTTTTTACTTTTTTTTTTGTTGGCATGATTAGTGAGAGAATTTGATGAGAAATGGGTGAATATAGGGGCCTGTTAATAACGTTGACGTTATTTGCAAAATTTGACAATCCTACCGCTGAGAGACCGTTTGTGAGGCATAAATTTCGTGGACAGCAGAGGCAAATTGATGCCAAGTTTGGGCGCATTGAAGCCAACCCGATTCCGAAGCCGCTCTCAGACTGTGAAGAAAAGGAAGTTGAGAGAGCACTCGCCTGTACGGGTCCAACAGCGCATTATGATCAGGAAGAAAAATTATGCAAATGTGGCCCGTTTGCGCGACAAACTAATGATATGGATTTAGATTTTTTTTTTGTCAATGTATAAGATTCAGTTCATTACATTTTTACCCGCTTTATTAAAGTTTAAAAATCAGTTTGACGAGACAATTTGAAATTTTACATGCATACAAATATCTGGATACGAAACTAAACTTGCTGAAATAATTCAAAAAAGTGATTCATAAAATTAGTAACCGTTTTTTTTTTCATTTCTGAAGCAACTACGCCAAATAAATTACTATTTTTTGTATTACATTCGTATTATCAAAAGTGTTTTTTGGAAAAAAAATTGAATGTTTCAGTACCAGAATATATGCCGTCATGAAAACTCGTTTAGCAACCTATTTATGTGGACACATGGTGTCGCTCGTTTTCGGGGGTAATTTTCGGTAAAATTTTTCGCAAACACAAAGTTGTGTTTTATGTCACAATACTTCTTGCTTTTGATTACGGTTTTTTTGTGGAACAAATATGGTATTCTATATAATATAGAACTTCCAACTATAAATCCCGATTGTAATATTTTTGTCAAAAAAAAAATCCCATATGAAAAACAAGCCAGAACAAAGTGTGCAAACGATTAAAATCTATTTTCAAACGGCTTTTCTAATGGCTTTATAATTTAATCCTTTGTTTTGCAAAAATCTTTAGATGATAAATCCATTTGTTAAATCTGAGGTGTGAGTGTTGGCCTGGTTATTTAGAAAATCAGTTGGAATATTCATGCGTCAGGTGCAGCGGGCCAACCGCAAAATTAGTAAATGGTAAGTGCTCGTGCGGGACTCGTTTTCAACTCTCGGTACGGGGAAAATGTACCCTGTGTTATGGAATTGGCTCTTACGTTAATGCTAGTGGCGAGTGTAGGCTGTCTTAACTAATTTTCAAATAACGTTTAAAAACATATTTAAAAAAAAAACTTGCTCTGTTGTCAAGTCAAAAAATAGCAAAAAAATGTTTTTTTATTAATTTTCGAGTACTTTTCGAGTAATTTTTTTTACTGTTTGTGTCCTTTTTGAGTACTTTTCGAGTACACAGGGTGCGCAGTTATCTTGCGAACTTGGTCCTCGAAAAGTCGCAAGATAAGCGATTTAGCGCAAGATAACTGCTCAATGCGTAGGCGGAAACGCCTAAAAACGGAAAAATGCATGATTTCGTAAGATAAAGGGACAATCGCGTATTATAACCGTTTAAAAATTAAAGGTTCCCACAAGAAATTCAATTGAAAGACATGATATTATTTAGAAAAAGTGAAAAAGACATGATTTCAATAGAACATTAGTTTTTTCGCAAAATAACTGCGCAGTGCATGGGCGTAAGTCCCGAAAAAAAATTTCTGAAAAGTCGTAAGATAAGCGTACGAGCGGCAATTTTTGCAAGATAACTGCGCACCCTGTGTATTTATTTTAAATTGTTTAATACTGTACTTTTCTAGTGGTTTTTAGCACTTTTTGAGAACTATTTGAGTGTTTCAGTACTCGCTAAATGCCTCCTAGAAACATTCTAGAAAAAATAAGCCCAAAATTCAGTTTGGACAGCCTAGGCGAGTGCAAATGTGACAAAAGTTACGGCACCGAAATTGTAGGTGGTGAGTGTACGTGTCAACACGGCTACCAACTATCAACAGATAAAAGGACATGTGTTAAATGCGGACAAAATGCGTTTTTGAACGAGCAAAATCAATGTCAGTGTTCAAGTTCAGCGTTTATGTTGAATGAGGAACATGATGGATGTGTTCTTTGTAGTGGTCCCGGAGCAGAAATTTCAACTAGGGTGAATTAATTACGAATTCAAGAGAAACAAGGCACAAAAAAGCCGTTTTGAATATCTAACCACACTCCAGCGCTTTTATTGGGCCACTTTTGAATAAAAAACAACCACCCAACAAAAACGTTCGTATTGGGAGTAGGGAGTGTATCATTTAAAAAAAAGTCGACTGCGTAATTTTTTTCATTTTGAAATTTTGACATACCTACGGTGTGTCAAACCTCAAAATTTCCCAATTTTTATTCTAGAAAATAATCCGCATCGGGGCAAGAATTCCCTCGCTTTTGTTTCACAATTATTTTTCTTCAAATTATGTGTATAGAATTTCTTTCATATTTCTCTTAATTTATCTCATTAGCAAAAAATTGGCAAATTTTGAGGTTTGACACACCATATTTTTTTACGTTAAATATTTCTAGAAATCTCAGATAAGTGAATTTTTTCCTTTTTTTACAGTTTTCGAACTCAAAGTAAAGACGTTTTTGGACATTGTAGTTCCACTTTGAGGTCCAGAACTGTATGATTTTTATGATCGAATCTTTTGAATTCACCTCAATTACAGATAGCAATTGTGTTTGTCGCGACTCCGGTACAGTGCTGCTCGTAGAAACCGGTAAATGCATTTGTCAAAATGGTTATATCAATGACCCGATAACAAATAAATGCGTTCACTGTGCTGGTGGAGAGCTTGTTAATGGCGAGTGTCATTGTCAGAATCCAGATTTTTTACTCGGAAAAAATCACAATGCATGTATCAAATGTCGTGGCACAACAGCAAGGCTAAATGAAAACGATGAGTGCGTCTGTGGTGAGGACTACTTCAATGATGGCTTGGGTGGCTGCGCGTTAAACTATTTTTAGACTTGACAAACAATACTTAACCTTAACTTTTTATTTGACTCGTATTAATACTAATAGTAAACAAAAGGAATGTGACTCGCCACAATAGCAATAAAATATTATTAACCCCTTCATACACAGCGGCGCATTTTGTGCCCTTTTAGATTTAGTTATTTACAAATATTATCAACAGAGTCATTTTTCTCGAAATTTTTACCACTAGAAACTGTTTTACAAGTTCTTTGTACTCATACCAAAGTTGGCAGAAAATATTGTTTTTAATTACCTCAAATATTTCATAGTTTCCAAAGTTTCCAAAACTTTGTTTTGGATTTTTAAATCTTTAACTTTCAATAGTCTTCCCTCTTCTATCTCAATAATGTAAAAAAATCAAATACATACGGTTTTGTGATATTTTGTTCCGTTTTTAAGTGACTAGTGCAATTGTGGCCACCCTAACGATTGCCTTAACTCGTGCGTCAAATGTAAAGGAGGGTACCTTTCAAATGGACAGTGCAGTTGCCATGATGATTTTCATTTAAACCACAATCACGATACTTGTATTAAATGTGCCGGTGAAGGAGCAAAGGGGTGTGTACAAAAAATGTCCATATATTGCATGATCTTTGCATGTTACAAGGGGAGCGCTAAGTAAAGGGCTTGGTGTCACTTCTATTTAAAACACTTTTTATTTCGCATAGAGATGAGATTGTCATGTTAATTATATAATTTGTAGTAATAATATATTTCAATTGCAATAATTTTTGAAATAAAACCTACCCTTACTTGGCGCCCAACTACTCTTACTTAGTTCTCTTACTTGGCATTCTTACCCTTACTTGACGTGCACTCACATGGCGCCCCTGTAATTTGTTCCGTTGATTTATCCGGGTAATGTGTTCAAACGTTTTAAACGGGTGGTCATGAGTATTTGGTCATGGTTAACATGAGCAAATAATAAAAACATAAATGTGTCATGGTTATTTTACTTTGGACGAAGACTGTACTTTAAGCGATATCGAAAGTTTTTTTAAACACAAAGAGCAAAAATATGTAATAATGAAGCTTTTTAAAAATCACCTATGTCCCCAAAACGGGTGGTTTATTTGTCAAAGAAAACCAACCGTTTCGGGGACGAGGAACGTAGTATAATAACATAAATCATATAATAAAAAAGGGATGCATGTCATACGACATGACTCATACCCCCAATAAAGCTCAACGGAAATGACGAGTGCCTCTGTCCCGAGAGTACCCTACTGGATCAGTCCACGAACGAGTGTAAACAATGTGATGGCCCCAACGCCGTCATTGGCGCTAACGGCGAATGTGCTTGCAACGGACATTCAATTTTAGATTTTGATAAGAAAAATTGCATTCCCTGCAAAAATGGTCAGCTTCAGAACGGATACTGTACATGTAGTGACGGCACACTTATTAATCAAAATCGTGACGAATGTATTATATGTGGGGGCCCAACCGCCCTTTTGTCCGAAAACGATCAATGTAAGTGCCAGGAAGGCATGGGTTCGAAATAAACTACTCTTCACTTGTACTGGCCTGGGCAACCAATGTTTGGCTCGTAGGTTGACAACACTACTTCCTCGTATCTCTTATACGACCTGCGTCGCGCTCGGTGACAAACTGACTACCCAGACCAGTACAAACTAAACTTAAAGATATCGTACCGCGGTATACCGACGATATTTTTGGCCTTGTTACGAGCAAGATATAATCACGCACAATATACCCAAATAGAGCGACTTTTTTCTTTCTCGCAACAATACCAAAAATCTTCTCGGTATCAGAATATTCTAAAAATATTCTAAAAATATTCTAAAAATATTCTAAAAATATTCTAAAAATATTCTAAAAATATTCTAAAAATTTTCAAAACATTTTCAAAAATATTTGAAACGTATTTCAAGTACTTCTGAAGGCACCGCCTGAATCGATTTCTTTTCTTTTCGGCTGAAATTTTTCCACTTCTGGAACATTTTGGCGGATTACCATTTCGCCCAAAAAGAAAAAAAAGCTATCGGTTCGCCATTAAAAGTTTCGAATTCTGTCGTAGATTATTTTTTGGATGTTGAAAGTAAAATTTGCATCCGATGTAAAAATGGAATTCTTCTCAATGGTGCTTGCACATGTGCTGTTGATCACATGCTGAGTAATATTGGCGGTGAATGCATTAAATGTGGTGGTGAAACGGCCATGCTTAATGAAAACAACGATTGCGTTTGTGGTACAACATATTTATTGGAGGAAAACGATAAAATTTGTCTACCTTGTGAAAATGGCATACTTATTAACGGCACATGCACCTGCAATAAAGACATGGTGTTAAATGAGAGCCGTACAGGGCGGAGATGTAAATTGATAACGATAAATTCTAATATCTTTCAAGTTATATAAATACAGAAATACAGTCGTATCGCCTATATCTTGACAAAAATATCAGACCTTGACACATTTTGACCCAATGAGTCATGGCGACGCTTGCAAGTGGCCTATTTCTGCATCTATTTCTGCATTTTGCTTGAAGGTTTGAAACATTATTCGGTCTTATCTACATGTATGGTATGACCCGCGTCGAGCTCGGTGACAAACTGACGACCCACACCAGTACAACTGTATATGAAAAATGGAAAGTTAAAATTTTAAATTTGACACAATTTTATCGAGCAACTGTCGAAACACCGTGTAGTTGTAAAGAATAAGACTTCATAAAAGCAATATTTTATTGGTTATAATCGGCAGTCATCCTCGCGGATGCACACGGAAGAATAATCTTGGTACTAATTTTTTTGCTTTCGGTA
>SCLG01000411.1:21464-33336 GCA_004367875.1 Oikopleura albicans
TGCACAATTGACAACTTCGTATTATGCCGATTTTCCTTATTTAGTTGACAGGAATGGTGCTCAAATTGTTTTTGGTCGTCTTTGACGGCACACTGTAATTCACATTTTGTGAATTTAAAAAATTCAAGATAAATATATTCTAATTAGAATAATTTGAAGAGATCGTAATTTGAAATTGCTAACTTTATTTTACTTTGCGAAACGATAAAAAAACCTAATTGTGAGTGCATCATTTACACTTGAACAACAATTTCAATTAAAAGCAACGCGTTTTTGCTTGAATAATGATCTAATAATATTCCAGGCGCTGTTGGTTATAAGGTCAAGGTCTGAAAACTAAGCTAAGTAAATGCAAATTCGTATCAGTAAAAATTTGATCATTATAGCTGGCGGGGCTGAAAACAATACAATCCTTGTTTTTTTTGTATGTGTTAATTGCCACGTCGATTTCATCAAAATAAATTGATATAACGAGAGCTTTTCGATCAACAATTCCGTTATTTAAAAATGCTCTATTCCAACAAGAAATGTACTTTAAAATGTGATTAAAGAGAACCTTAACAGTCATGCGCATATTTGATAGCTAGCTACCCATTTTCACTTTATTGCTAAAAAAAATAGAACGGCTTGTGATAATAAAAAACGGACAACGGATTTGAAATCAAAAAATTTTTTACGTTTTTATATGGGAAAAAATATTTTTTTTAGAAAATTGTTTTTACGTTTGGGTCAGTGGAGGACAAGGGTTAAGATTTAAAATCACCCAAGTAAGAAAAGAAGAACAAGGCTTCAAAATAGAATAATAATCAAAAAAATTCGTTCATTGTTTGGCGCGCTAAAGCAAATTGGGTAGCTAGCTACCCCAGATGCGCATGACTGTTATAGTTAACTCGATGCGCATGACTGTTAAGGCCCTATTAAAAGAAACATAGTGCGATCTCCATTCCTAATATAGTGAACAATTGATAGTGTATACAAGTCTGATAACGGACGGAAGTTTTGAAACTGGTTTCAATCAGTGGTACGTTCAAGGCTCTGGCGCTATCGAGTACATATTTGACTCGTCGGCTCCCGATGGAAACCGTTATGCAAAATTTACCGCTCGAAATGCAGATTTTGATGCGATTGCTCACGATCTGCCAATCACCGACGAAGTAATTAATTCCGATCTCAATCTAAATTTTTGGGCGATGCATGCAAATAGTGCGGATGCTTATAGTAGACTCTCAGGAAAAATAAAAGTTGTACAAAATGGAAATCCAACATATATTATTTGCAGTCCATTTTGCTTACTCCCAAATGGCGAATGGATGGAAGTTTCGAGTCGCTGTAATGTTAAGGCACCCTGCTTGAAATTACTATAAAAACCCGTTATTTTTATACATACCAAATGATATTTGAAAATAGTGTTTGAGGGGTTTGTGCCTACTAACTAAGTCACTCGTATTTACTAACACAATATTATGTACAACAAATGTTTCATTATAAAAAAAACGTTGTAAATTCATTTACATTGTTTTTCATTATACATTATCGTTAGTCAAATAAACGCCTAAGGATTCTAGGTGAAGGCATCGGACTGGCGGGCAATTTTTTTTGCCAAAAATAAAAAAAAAACGTGAGGTGATAGAACTCGGTCCGGGGATTCTGACCGTGTGCTTAAAACCACTAGAAAGTTGTCAAAATAACCTGTAATGTTGTACTTTTTTGTTTATATAATACCGTATTTACTCGTTTAAGCCTGAATAGTTCTCATTAACAACTGGCGGGTATTAAGTAGACCGAGGCTGAAAACTGGCGGGCATTTTTGTCAAAATAAGACGGTGCCTTCCGGCCTTACCTTTTTTAAAAGGTAATTACCACGTTTAAATTAACACTTCTGCTCATTTACAAGCACGTATGTAGGAACAATTATCAGACACGGAAACACCAGTCGATGAATTGACTTTTTATGTTGGCGGTGCTCCAGCTGCCGATGACATTTTCATCGATAACGTTTCGGTAAGTTTGTGGACGCGGGACCGGTCTTGGGTCAATACAGCCGATATGCGCATCGCCGAGTACCGCAAAATGGATGTCAAATTTGAGGTACATACCCCTGGTGCTCACCACATTGAAGTAAAAATGGTTAAAAATAATTTCCCATTTGGCGCTACCATGGACAAGTTTATGCATGACGAAATGGACGATTATACTCAATTTTTTGATATTTTTAATTATGGGGTTATGCGCAATGAGATGAAATGGTATCACAATGAACGAAACGAAGACCAATTTGACTATCAATGGGCGGATCATTACATGGATTTATTCGATCAGCATCAAACTCCACTGAGAGGCCACGCAGTTTTTTGGTCAGTTGATAAACATGTTCAAAGCTGGGTCGCCGAAAAAGCCGAATCCGATTTAGCTGGACTAGAAGTAGATATTTTTGATAGGGTAAGTCGGTATCTTAAACTCGGCTACTCAACAAAGGCTTCAATAAATCGCAATTAAGTATTACAGTCCTTAACCATTTATCGGACGTTTTTGGTTCTCGGAAAGAGCGTCCGATAAATGAGCATCGTCACAAAAGAGGTCATTTTTTATTAGAATGACCCCATTTTGGCCAAAAAAGCGTCCGATAAATGAGTAAGCGTCCGATAAATGAGCGTCCGATAAATGGCGAAGGACTGTATTTATAATATACATTTATTTTTCGTTCATCCATTCATTATTAGGTTTGATAATATTTGGCTGAATATTGCAATATCGCGAACACCCTATTGTTTCAAAGAGGCGGCGTTAATACGTCTGTGATTGGTCGGCTCGTGGAAGCAAGCCAATCACGGAGCGTTATCAATAGGGAGATCATAAAAGAATCTGTGGGGAGTTTTAAAACATTCCATAGAGTATTCTGGTGTCTAAACATTATTTTAAATTAAACAATATACTTTTTAGCGACTCTATTATCTCTCATAAAAATAAATTAAAAGTGGCAACTCTACATTTTACATAAAATGGAGAAAAAATATTGTTGTAACATGTTTAAATGGCCTTTGGGAGTTGAACAGGTTTAAGGGCAATACCCTTAAGGTATAATACTGACTTATAGTCCAATGAGATATTGTTTAGCTTTGGAAATGAATAAAACAATAATTTGATTATCTAGACCAATGATATCATATCCCGATTTGCTGGCCGCGTACCAAATTGGGATGTCTTTAACGAAGTTGTTCATGGCGATTTTTATAAGCGTTATTACGGTGATGACATTTGGGATAGGGTTATTGACCGCATGCTCGAAATTGATCCAAATGTAAAAATAGTCTTCAATGATTACCAGTTATTGAGTGCTGATTATGGTGAATGTTTCTTGGACTATATTAACGGCACACTTCCGCGAATGGACTCTTTAGGCCTTCAAAGCCACGTGAAAAATCCAATGTCGGATACCGTGTGGAAGCGGCTCAATATCATGGCTGGTAAAACCCGTGAGAATCGATTATTGGTCACCGAATTTGATGTGGAAGATAAAGATGTTGAACAGTAAAAGGTTTAAAGTTTTTGAACGGTGAAATGTTATACATTTAATACCTGTCAAAGTACAAAACAAAATTGTTTACAAAAATGACTTAATCAATACAGTTATTTATCTCATCTGTCTGGACATATGAGATTTTTGTCGGTGTGGGGCAAAAACAGACCCCTTACCGCATAACCGTGACTCAAACCAAAATCTATAAATTATATTTATTGTAAACAGACATAGCCTGTTTTCGGTACATAAGATCGATTAATGCTGAATTTGGGTCGCACATAGAGAAATAAAAAAAGAGGCGGCCATGAAAGAGGTCATCTCATTTTACATTGACGTGATTGGTCAGAGGTGAACCGAACTAAATGTTCGCGTATTGAAAAATATTCAAACACACGTCTACCTCTTCCAAGACCGCCTCTTTTTTTTTATTTCGCTAATTGCGAGCCAAATTCAGCATTAATCGATCTTATATTTTTGAGCTAATTTACTTGAACCTTTTAACAGCGGGCAGAAGATCTTGAGGATTACCTTCGGACGTGTTTTTCGCATCCCAACGTTGACGCCATTTTACTATGGACGTGGTTGCGTGAAATAACGAGACCGTGGGATACAGATGATCCGTTTAATCGCGCCTTATTTGAATCAAATCTTGACATTGGTGATGAACCAGTTCTCAAACCAGAAGTATGCGATGAATACAACGTTCTTTGCAATTATCCACTTAATCCAAACAAAGTTGGGATATCCAAAGAAATATCAATGATATTATATCATGTTATGCATTTTTTATTTGACACAAAAAAGCTCCAAAAATGTCATTTTCCGGAAGTTTTTATCCAAAAAGACGTAAAAAGAAATAATTTTAAAGTTTGTTTGTTAATCAAAATGCGTGCTATTGATTTGACCTCAGTGTCAAAACAAATCATAAGACTTTTTGGCTTCAAACTTTCCAGGTACACCAAACCAAAGGTGGCGAAAAATATGTTATACCGGAACTCTCAGACCTTATAATCAACCTGTGAAATTTTGTAAAAAATGACTTAACCTGTCGTCCCTAATAGTGCAAAAAACTGACGTGCCCTTATAACGGTCACAACTTCAGACCTTATAACCGCAAGGGTTACACTGTACAAATTGTACAGAGAGTATTATACTCTTAAAAGTTACTAAATAGATTCGTCACATTTTTGACGCAAAACCGTTTTACTTCCCGCAAATTTTTCCACGGACATCCTAAAAAAAGCTGGTGAACGATTTCTGAATTTGATTAAACGAGAGTGGAACACTACTTCGGGCAATGGAAATATTGGCACTTTAGACAGCAGCCATCTTAACAGCCCTATATCGCTCTTTAAAGGGGAATATGAAGTCAAAGTTTTTAACGAAAATAACGAATTGCTCGAAGAAGTACAAATGTCGCTTGATGCCGCTGAATCCTGCCAACAGTTATCGTTTATCGAGTTTGAAACGGAAGATTATTTGAATAATCCCAGCATCGATATCGTTGGATGTACCACGGAGATTGTTAGCGACGGATATCTCGGAAATGCTCTGAAAGTTTCGGGTCGAACACAATCTTGGCAAACAGTTCGAGCAAAACTTGAAAGCGTTCGTAAGTAACAATAACTTTATGTCCACAATATAATCGAGGACTCAATGTTAATGTCTAAATATCCTAAACACTAACCAGGGATACGAAGTAAACATGTATACTCCACCATCTGCCGCAGACTGATCTGCGCCGTTATCTTGCAACTTTGGTATAAAAGGATTCATAACGCTGTTATCTAACACAAAAATATACGTATTCTTGCAAAATTGGTCTAAGAAATCGTAAGATAACGGAACCAAAAACTCTGCGAGATTTTACGTGACAACATAACAGCGCAGGTGGGCCCTTACTATAAGTTAAAGTTATAATAAACGTCTTCTCCCAGATACAGTCCTTAATTCCATAACGGCCGTTTTTGGTTCTCGAAAAAAGCGGCCGTTATGGGTTAAATGGCCGTTTTTTGAGGAAAAAAGGGCCGTTATGGAATAAATTTGGTGACTTTTTGACCGTAAATAAACTTATATCTATTTAGCTGCCGGAACCAATTTGGTCATCAGTTCAACCGGCAAAGTCGCCAATCCATCAGAGGGCCAAAACTATTTTGCCCAAATTGTGGTTCGCAACGTCATTGAAGGGCAACAAACTTTCCGTGTACCTCTACAGGTCGAAATAACAGCAGATAAAAATACTGAATGGTTTCAACTAACAACCGAGTACGAGGCTAAGGAAGGCGATGAGTCGATATATCTTCAATTGAAGGATTATTCAGGCGATTATTTATTAGATCATACATATGTCGATGCTAGTGAGCCATACAATGCTTGTAGACAGTTACAGCAAACAATTGGAACTCGTAAGTTATCATGAAATATAAATTTTTATATCAATCCCGCCGAAGGATATACCGATCATCATCACGGATTCATCTGTATCATTACACATATAATATACTGTATCATTGTACGTATTCTTTTGAATCGTGTACAAAATTTATGATACGTATAATATTGATTATCGACGATAATTCATAGTATATATATATTATTATTATTTTAAAATAATATATTGTTATTTATATTATATAACCAGTTATTAATCATAATAGACTATTTGCAACTATATAAATGCATATTTAATCTTATTCCATAATTTAAATGGATTGATATTTCAGCTGCGGTATGCACAGGTGAATTATAGTAGCCAGATGAAATTAGAGGTCCCAAGTTTTTACCGTGGAAATTCCAACTTGGAATCCATTTTATGCTATAGGCTATAGCATATGCATACTTGACTTCAACTTTAAAATTCTAGAAACTTAATTCCTGAATCTATAAGTTTCATTCCAAGTTATAACTTATAACTTAAGGACCGTACATACCCTTTGTTTACAAAAAGTACCTATCGAAAAAAACACTATTCTGGACGATCTATGACATCGAATTTATTATACTAAGTTGTGTTAAATATAAAATCTTTCCGCGCATCGTTTAATGGTACCAAGGGCACCATAGTGCCACTCACATACCCCCAACGTGGCCATGAACTTACCAAAAAATCAAAATAAGAAATCTATCTAGTATTACAATTTTGAAANATTTCAGCTGCGGTATGCACAGGTGAATTATAGTTCCAACTTGGAATCCATTTTATGCTATAGGCTATAGCATATGCATACTTGACATCAACTTTAAAATTCTAGAAACTTAATTCCTGAATCTATAAGTTTCATTCTAATTTATAACTTATAAGTTATATAAGTTATAACTTAAGTTTTGCAAATTTCATATAACTAATATTCACATTTCTTCATTTCAAACTAACAAGGCCTGCTTTAAAACAACTGTTGCCAAACAAATCACTTTTCACCAAATTTAAAAATGGTAGTTCTTTTTTATCCAAAAGGGACATTCTTCAAGTTCGAAGAGTTCTCCCAAACTCATGAATAGTTACAAATATTCATATTAGATATTGTTTAGTTTGAAATTTATATCAATCCCAACCCAGCCAAGATTAGGTACTACAGTGGTGTTCTTATAAGGTCAATATAAACAAAAACTGATTTGACCTAAGTGAACTTAAAAAAATTATTTAATCTTAGTGCAAAGAATGTCAGACCTTATAAATTATAATCGCAACCCCTGTATTTTTCTGTATCGGACATGGTTTGTTGCGATACATGGGTTTAAAAAAAACTACCACTCTAAGATTATGTTTTAAACATGGTTTTATTTCTAATTATTTGAGTGAATATTAGCCGAATAAATAATTTTAGACAGGGAAAATTTGGATTACGGCCGTTAATCCCGGGTGCTTATTCGTCATCGTCTTCATCCTCTTCTTCTTCGTCTGCGAGTTTCCAGGCCAATCGTTGAGCCATAATTTTCTGACGCGCGACACCATCCACGTAAATGAGACCCTCTGGCTCACTGATGCGCTTCTCGAAATGCTTCTCGATAGCAACACCATTTTTTCGCAAAACTATATTAATTGAGTTAAATTTCAGCAATCGGCAAAAAATCATATATTTTTATGAAGTGAAAAGTAAAAAAAAAAACATTTGGGAATATTTTTTTTTCAATTCTTCTTTCGGCATTATTTATTTTGGATATCCAAAATATTCTATAGAAAACTTTTAAAGAGGTCCCCTACAGGGGATACCTATAAATCAATTTTTAAATTAGAAGACCTTTTATATCTAGAGAATCTCTATAACCATCTCTAGTAGAGATGCCAGACATGGTTATAGAGTTATTTAGCCCGTATCTTTACAGGACATATCTTGACAAAAATCCCATATCTTGACAGACTTTAGAGTCTATGAGTCATGCGAAAGTGTTAAGAAATGGGCTATAGACATGTACGTTCGAACAGTATTTCATATTTATTTTTTGTGAGATAAAAAATAAATAAATATAGTATATGGTTTAAGTATGGTTTTATTTAAACTAAGACTTACTTGAGAGTTCCATGTATGCCAAATGAATGGTGAAGATGATAGCGTAAGTAAACCATGCAGTCATATATTTGGGGCCCATGTCATACCTAGAAAAGTAAATTATAATTATCGCCGCCGATCTGATACCGGACTAAAACACTAACTTCGTCTCTTGAGCCCATTTAAAATCAGGTTTGTATCATATCTGGTCTAGTAGATATCGTATTGGCTACAATATAATAAAAAAACTCGTCACACGTAGGTTTAAAAAACGGATTTCATTTATAAAAAGAACGATCCGATTTTTTTTTTTTGTTATTTTGCGTCCTATCATGCATTCCAGTCAACTATGAACCAAAATGAGAATTCCATACATGTACATCAATCGAAAGAAAACGTTAATTAATTATAAAGTTAATTAACTTTAGTTCTTATGAATTTTGAAAAAATTGGTGATTTTAATGTGTGAGGGCGGATATGAAGTTTTTTTTCTCTTGGTGAAAGATTTGCCAGTAACATAAATTTTATCTTATGAACATAAATTTATATAAATTGGCTCTAGCGTTATATTATTATATTATATAGCTATAGCTTACGTTGCCGAGTAGGATGGAGGCTTTTGCAAGACACCTCCCCGTTGCATGGTGACGCGGCGGGTTGGGGTGAAAATGCGGGATGCCAATCGAGAGATCATATTTTTTTTNATGACTTGACCTTATAGCGGTCACCTTTTGTGACCTTATAACCATACCCCCCTGTATATATGGTTTAAGTATGGTTTTATATAAACTAAGACTTACTTGAGAGTTCCATGTATGCCAAATGAATGGTGAAGATGATAGCGTAAGTAAACCATGCAGTCATATATTTGGGGCCCATGTCATACCTAGAAAAGTAAATCTTAAGTATATGCGCTTGAGAAAATCGAAGAAGCCTTAGAGCCAAAACGCTAGCAGCATAGTCTATGCTCGAAAAATATACCCGAAAAATGTATTGTAACCTAACACCACCAAAAAAACTTCCTACCAGTTTAAAGTTCTCCAAAAAATAAATTTTTAATTTCTGAGAAACTGACAATTTTCCGGTTTCTTCAAATAAATAAAATAGGGATAGTAATTTACTGGTCTACCAAAAAAAGTAACCTTAGTTCTTTTCGCATATCCCAAAATTTTATATTATCATAAAATCAGAATATATCATGGAAAAACCAATCGCTTGGTTAGAAAAACCGACAATTTTCAACTTTGACCGGTCATAAAACCGGTATATTACCGCCACCGATCTCATACCGGACTAAAACACTAACTTCGTCTCTTGAGCCCATTTAAAATCAGGTTTGTATCATGTCTGGTCTAGCAGATATAGTAGAACGGATTTCATTTATAAAAAAAAAAACGATCCGATTTTTTTTTTTGTTATTTTGGGTCCTATCATGCATTCAAGTCAACTATGAAGCAAAATGAGAATTCCATGCATCAATCGAAAGCAAACGTTAATTAAATTTAAAGTTAATTAACTTTAATTCTTATGAATTTTGAAAAATTGGTGATTTTAATGTGAGGGCGGTTATGAAGTTTTTTTTCTCTTGGTGAAAGATTTGCCAGTAACATAAATTTTATCTTATGAACATAAATTTATATAAATTGGATCTAGCGTTATATTATTATATTGTAGCTTACGTTGCCGAGTAGGATGGAGGCTTTTGCAAGACACCTCCCCGTTGCATGGTGACGCGGCGGGTTGGGGTGAAAATGCGGGATGCCAATCGAGAGATCATATTTTTTTTTTGGGTTGGCTAAAAATAAATCAGATAAAACCAGCTGCTGTTATCTCTCAACAAAAAAAGAACAAAAAAATGTTGACAGGAGAAAAAAAAACACGAAAATCGAGTTACAAAATGATGTGATAACAACTTGACACAGATGCAAATGTCATTTGAAACGGCTTCTTTGCACATTGTATTTCGATTGGCTAATTCAATTTTTTCATGAATATATACTATTGGTACGTCCCCTCGTCAATTAACGTCTGGAAGCAAATAGAAGCGTTGAATCGGTGCGGCGTTTAACCGGCCTGATAGACTCGAATTTCACGCCCATCCAAGACGTATTTGTCGAATTTGGAGACGGCCTCAGAGGCGCCATATTCATTAAAGAATTCTAACTCGCAGCGTCCACCGTCGGACAACTGAACATAGTCCACATCACCAACTCGTTCAAACAGTTCACTATAAATTTNATTTTTAGGGTTTTTTGACCAAAAAAATATGACTTTACCTTATAACCAACCCTTTTTGAGAACATTTTTAGGGTTTTTTTTTGACCAAAAAATATGACTTGACCTTATAACCAACCCTTTTTAAGAACATTTTTAGCGTTTTTCGACCAAAAATATGATTTCACCTTATAGCCAACCCCTTTTAAGAGCATTTTTGCGGTTTTTAGACGAACAAATATGACTTGACCTAATAACCAACCAATTTAAAAAGCATTTTTAGCGGTTTTTCTACCTAAAACCATTCATCTGTAATAACGGGAGGTCATCACCCAAAAAAAAGTGAAAAAGACATGATTTGAAAAAACATTTGATCTTGAAAAAAACTGACTTGACCTTATAACGGCACAAATGGCTGACCTTATAACCAACCCCATATATATTTCTCACCGTATAGTTTGGGTAGTGACAGTGATGGGTAAATTCGCAAGTGATATTTTATTTCGCGCTAGACTTGGCGGTGGCCCGTGGTCCACTGGTGGGCCAACATCCGGCAGTCGGTGTGAGCGGTTTGGCTGAGGTGGTGGGAGTGATCTAGACATGTGCGGGTCCGGTGGCGTGCGATGATCCGGTATGCGGGTCGGTGGCGGATTATATCTCCATTCATCATTTGGTGGTGCCCTTGTATCCGGCGGTGGCGGGCGAGCATCCCATTGTCTATTGCAGTTTTTATATTAGAAGAACCAAAACCAAATGTGTCAAACATATACAATTATTTGCATATAGATTATAAGGTCAGACCCAAAAATTGACTTGACCTTAATTCAGTTTTAAAAAACTGATATCTGAAAAACATTTCGACCACAAAAGGTTTTTTGTCAGCCATAAGACATTAACTAAGCACTTGCTGGGGAAAATGTTCAAAAAATACATGATTTCTTTTACTGGATTCGAGAAAAGTACACGTTTGAAAATATGTTTCGAATTAAAACAAACACTGTAGACAAAACAAACCAACATTAAATTACATTTGTTTACAATACCTAGACAAAACTTTTTTTTTCATTTTTTTGGTTCTTCGATAATTAAAAACTACCTATCGCGATCTCGTTCGCGATCACGAAAATCGCGTCCATCATGGCTGTCCGCCATTCGATGTGATGTATAACTGTCCGAACGTCGACCACGGTCATCATTAGGTGGACCGCGGTCATTTCTAGGTGGCGGACCACGGTCATCATTAGGTGGACCGCGGTCATTTCTAGGTGGCGGACCGCGGTCATTTCTTGGCGGTGGTCCGCGGTCATTTCGCGGCGGCGGCCCACGGTCATTATTTTTTGGCGGCGTTTGAGAATCAATTTTGATCATGATTTTTCGACCGCAAAGTTCTTGACCAGAGAATAAAATAACTGCTTTAACAGCCTCAGTCGGCTAAAAAGGTTATAATAAGTATTTATTCATGATAAATAAGTGTAAATACTTTCTCTACCTCAGTCTGTCTTATTATCTCACGTTAAATCTTACCTTGGAAAATGTGATAACGGCATATCCCTGCTTTTGCATTTCAACATCTAGAACACTTCCGGCCAAAGCAAAAACATCGCGTAATTTAGATTCGGTTATTTCGAACAGAAGATTACTAAACAAGTTT